>JAWNOE010000233.1:0-268507 GCA_035046095.1 Drosophila pseudotakahashii | reverse complement strand
ATCGTCACAGGTGACGAATCATGGATCTATGCTTATGAGCCCGAAACAAAACAGCAATCGACCGTGTGGGTCTTCGAAGACGAGCCAAATCCAACGAAAGTTGTTCGTGGAAGAAGCACTTCGAAGCAAATGGTGGCCTGTTTCTTCGGTAAAACAGGTCATGTGGCGACTGTTCCGCTTGAGCAACGTAGGACGGTCAATTCTGAGTGGTACACCACAATTTGTTTGCCTGAAATCTTCGGAGAAATTCGAAAAACGAACAAGAGAAGACGGATAATTCTGCACCATGACAATGCGAGCTCTCACACATCAGCTTAAACCAGCGCCTTTTTGACCGGCCAAAATGTCGAATTGATGGGTCATCCGCCATACAGCCCTGACTTGGCACCCACATTTTATTCCCGCACATCAAGAGAAAAATGCGTGGTCAACGATTTTCGACGCCAGAAGATGCTGTTGAAGCGTTCAAAAACCATGTTTTGGAGGTGTCTCAATCGGAGTGGACAAAGTGCTTCGACAATTGGTTTGAGCGCTTGCAAAAGTGTATAAGTCTTGCTGTCTTTGAAAAACAATAAAACCATTTTTAATCGTAAATATTCGCATTTTCATTATTAGGCCAGAAATATATATAGCAGCCTACGTATTAATTCCAAAAATTGCTGCCAACAGAACCGTCTGCGGCCACTGATTTTCGCCCTTTAATTACCCTTGCTGTTTTTTAATTCATTAATTAATTTTTTAATTTATACTTCGGTTCATTTGTGAGTCATCCAGTTTAAGGAACCAGTTCCATAATTGAACTCAGTTGCCCGACTCCCTAGACTCACGAGTCGTCGATGAACGTTTATCGGATACATACCTATCGTTATCTGGCCTAATGCAAACAATTTTGTTAAATTTGTAATCTGTTATCTAAACTTGGAGTTTCTATTCTTGCTAAAGTCACGTAGTACAAAGTTTCTCTTGTATATTTCATGTCCCAGTGAGTATCGAATTTCTCGGTCTTTTAAATTGTAACTTTTCTCTGCTTTCTCGTAGGCCTGAGTATCCTTTCCTTTATTTTATCCTTGTACAGCTTTTGTCGTTCGGATCTGGACAATTGGGCTATCCCCGCTTCATTAAGAGCATTCAGCTTGCGAGCCAGCAAATAATCTTTACTATGTGTAAACATATGTTGTCCGAACATGGCTAAGTATGGAGAAGTTCCGTTGCTGTTATGAATGGATGACCTTGGCGACGCTTGTATGTCCGCTAGGTGTTCATCCCATCGTGTGTGGTCATCCTGGATGTGTTCTCGAATTGCTGCTAATACTGATTAGTTTACTCTCTCTGAAGCATTGGACTTTGGAGCGTATCTCCCTGTTTTCATGTGCGTAATCCCTTATTATTGCAGCATATTCTCAAATTCCTTAGAGATAAACTGCCTTCCGTTGTCCGAATGGATTGTTTCTGCAACTTAAAATTGGGTGAATATAACTTCTAGCAGGAACCGGATTACAGCTGTCGATGTGGCTTTCGGCATCGCTTTTAGTATGACTAATCTTGGTTAAGTGATCTCACGCCAATAACATTGTGTTTCCTCGGCGGGAACGCGGATATTTTCCTAGGAAATCCAGGTACATCTTTTGAATGGGTCGATCTGTCCGTACTTCCTTTAAAACCATTGCACAGTGGTCGGGCTTGTATGGAGCCGCGGCCATAAATACTTCTAGATGTGCTATTGTTATGAAACTTTTAAAAAAATCTAAAAAAATTGTATAAATATATGTTACAAAAATTGGTCAGATCGTACCACTATATCCTATAGCTTCCATAGGAACGAATTTCTCAGTGGTTGCGTTCACATGAGAGAGCAGTCATAAATTAATTTCTTGTAATCATAATAGGCTGAACTTTTTAATGTAAGTTATTTACAAGCTTAGAACTGTAATATAAAAACGTGGGAGTGATTACTCACTCCCACCTCCCACGCCCACCTGCCCAAAAAAGTTATAACAAGCAAAACAAACAATAATAAAAAATGATATAATATTTAAATGGTTTCATCAAATAGCATTTTTAAGATCATTAATTAACCCAATCAGCACACTTTTAATTCTTTGGGGCTGATTGCCGCATTTATTCTGCCAAATGCTAAAAACATGCTTTCGAGAATACTGGTAGTTGGTATTGGTTCCTAATAAAATAAAACATTAATAAAACGACAAAATAATCTAAAAACATAAAACATAAAACACACAGCAAAAAGAAGCAAGCAAAACAAAAAAAAAACAAACTACAACTAAGCACACACAGACACAGAACAAAAAAGTGCTTACTCCTAGATAGAGCTGCTAAAATAAATGAGGTTAGGTTGCATTTTTTAATGGCACAAGTGCATCGGCAAGTTTCGGCAGCTGAACAAAACATTTTTATAATCTTGAAATATTAATAAATAACAGAATATAAACATCATTGGGGGGTAACCGGGGGAAAGCACTTAAAACTCTACCTAAAACATTGTAATGCACACTATTTACGAACTAAATAGGACGCACTTTTTACCACTTAATTACACAAAACACAGGACAAGTTATTAATTTATGTATCTGTATAAACAAAGTATATACTGTTATGAACAATATCCATTATAAACGAATGGGATTAAACCGTGCTATATAATTTATTAGAATTTTTTAAATTTACTGCGTTGCACTGCACTGTTGACAAATTGCAAGTAAGTAAGCAATTGTTCGCACTGGACTTTCCAGTTTTAGAAAGTCCCGTCAGAAATTCCAAAAAAAAAACTATTGTGTCGTAAAGCTTAGACAATTAGCTGATCATAAAACCGGGTTTCGGTAGAATATCTCAAAATCAATTTTTTGATTTTTGGCCTATGGCAGCGACCACTGTGCATTGGTCGTTTTATCTGCGTTGTGTGTTTGTTTTCCTTGTAGTTTTCACAGGCTGCTACGAATTATACATCTGTTGAAGTCACGCTAAGGTCTTTCCCATACCTCCGTGTATTGCCATGTAGCCGCAGTGAGCTTGCTGGATTAGAGTCGTCGTCAGAGCTTCAGGAATCCACAGTTTCCATTCCAACTCGTCGCTTTTTTCTCTATTAAAGTGTTTCTTCTTGAAAAGAAGTCCTTCTTCCACACGTAAGTCCCGAAACTTATCTTTTCCCTACTCTTCAATTAATTGCCACGATGTTGTCTTTCCCTTTTCGGTGCCTTTCAACCTTCCGTTCCAATCTTTGAGCGTCATAAGCCTACTCTTAGCTTCGCCGAAAATAAAGCTATTGGTCGGTCCGATCCCTCTACGTCCTGCTGGTACAACACTACCCCCCCCCAATTCCTACTTGGCTGGCATCACAGTGGGTCCAGAAGTGTTTCCGCACAGGTAAGTGATTTCTTCAGCGTTTCAAATGCCGTAAGTAAATTTTGTTGCATTCTTCAGATAGTCGGTGAGAGCCGCACTTACACCGGAGAAATTCTGGATAAACCTGCGATACCATCCTGCGGTTCCTAAGAAGCTGCTTAGCTGTCGCGTATTTGCACTTCCATCTTCATAATCGCCTCAACTTTCTTCGGATGTGTTCGTCAAGGCCCCGTCACCGATAATGTATCCTAAATATCGCAAATACTTAAAACAAAACTTTGATTTCTGTAGGCCGATCGTCAAATTTGCTTATTTAAACACTCTGCCACTACTTTTAGCAAAATGCAGTGTTCTTCGAAAGTCTTGGATATTATCAGCAGGTCATCCTAGTAAACAAAGACGCGGCTGCAAAGACGCTGTGGGATTACCTCATCCATTACTCTACATAACCTTTAAGCCGAATTACATAGGTCGAATGGCATCCGTCGAAACTGATAAAGTGCCCTTCCGGGTACTGTGAAAGCGGTTAATGACCGACTTTTTCATCGATTTTCACATGCCAGAACGCGGGTTTTAAATCGTTACTGCTAATGAAAATCGTCTCATGTACCCGCCTTTTGAACGACTCAATGTTTTGAATGGGTAAGCATCCTTCACTGTAAGTGTATTTAGTTTTCTCGCGTCTAAGCATGGCCTATTCTTTCCAGGTTGCTGTACCAGCGTCGTTCGGTTATTCCAGGGACTTTCACTTAACTTGATGACTCCTAACCGTAGCATTTCATCGATTTCTCCGAACAGGAGCTGTTGTTTTGCCGGAGAAACTGGAAGGAATTTCTCCTTGACGGGTACGGCTCCTTCAACTAACTGTATTAAGTGTTCTTCTACTTTGGTAATTTCTAATTCTTGACTTTCGTATGTCAGAAAACATCCTTTTGCTTCTTTCAGCTGCTCAGCTTGTTTAGGGGATAGGATAGTGCCTTTAATCGGTTCTCCTTTGGCCATGAGTGTTGGGTTGAATCGTTCCCACTACTCGATGCTGCGTACCTCCTTCTTATTTCATTATCGATTGTTAACTCTCTAATCTCAGTCCTAACCTTTCCACTATTTCTACCTTCCCCGAACAAGCTGACTGATGCCCCGGAATCAAAGAGACCCACGATTTCTAGATCTTCTATCTCGACCTGTGCGAATGGTCTATTGCTACCTTCCACCGCAGCTCTGATGGCCGAACAAATCATCTTTCTTTCCGCTTTCCGATGCTGACTACTCCTACGGGCTCTGGCAACTTTAGGAGAAATGTGCTGGTCTGGGCTACGTGTCCCCAGTAATTTGCATCTCGGACTGCTATAGGTTTGTAGTACTATGTACTAGTTTATTTATATTTATCAGAATCCGACTCATTTTATTCCCCTTACAGCTATACTTATAATTAGACATGCAATTTGACGAGGCTTTCATTTGTTTGTTGCAAACGGATTGGACCGTGGTTCCTCGTTCTTGCCGAAGCTCCTCCCACCGTTTCCCGTTTGGCATCGCGTACATCTTGGAGTCCTCACACCGGGTAGTCCACACTTAAAGCAGAATACATTTAATACCTCCGATACACACGCTTTGAATGGGTGTCCCACGGTTCCACAATTCCAGCAGGTATGGACAACGCTCATCTATCCTCGGACGATCCTTATATCCACGATGAGCTTCGAGGTTGCTTGGTTGCCTGGTCCATCGAGTCGCCAATATTTGGTTTTGTGATGTATATCGGGTATATTATTCTCGAAATCTGGTCCCTTATATTTTTAATCTAATAATAACTTTATCACCTTTAGCCGGAAAACGGCATATCTACTTGAAATCTGAGCGCTAGCATGGTCTAGAAATACACCTCGTTTTCTCTTGGCTTCTGCTTCCCGGTGACTTTGGAACTGCTGTTGTAGTGCGTACCTCAGATAAGGCCACTCTTGCTTCTCCGTCGACCTCACATACATCCAGTACCATTCCATGGCTTGTCCTTCCACTAATACATGAAAATCTCGTAGGACCCCTCTTCACGGCACCTGATACGACCTTTGGAGATGTTCGAGGCGGAATATAAATTCGACAACGGGCATGCTTCTTGGACTTCTATCGAAACTTAGTCCCCACTTCCGCAGCTACCCTACTTTAAACGCGGAATTGCCTCCTGCTCCGCTTGTTCGTCGCTGATCTTGTCCTGGGTTAAGGTGGTGCTGCGTCACACCGTTTCCAGGAGGATATTCTGGCGGTGTCGTGTGAGACCCATTCCATCTTCCTTGTTCCTGATCCGTCGCCCAGGCGGTTTGCCGATACCCTTCCCGTGACGATTCATTTCCTGCTTCTCAGATAACTTCCCAGATGTTGGCGGCGGGAATCCGATTTGGTGATGTAACCTCGGCAGCATGTT
This sequence comes from Drosophila pseudotakahashii, assembly GCA_035046095.1. Classification (NCBI taxonomy): domain Eukaryota; kingdom Metazoa; phylum Arthropoda; class Insecta; order Diptera; family Drosophilidae; genus Drosophila; species Drosophila pseudotakahashii. The sequence goes on along the minus strand of JAWNOE010000233.1, from coordinate 262,728 downwards.
TGGCGGAGGTTGCTGTAGCATCCTCGGATCGAATGGTGGCATCGGATTCGCCTGAAGGTGAGTGCATCCGCGTCCCTGAAGAGGACATTTGGGCCTGCCCGATTTGTTGTCCTGACGAACCTGCGTAGATGCCTCTTGCCGCGGTTTTGTTATTTAGTTAATAAGCACACATATATGAAGTTGATATAATATTTTTTTTTAATAATAATATTTTATAAAAAATGTGTGACTTAGTATGTAAACATACAAGGAGTCAACAGTGCTTTATATAGTTAACAATCAAATATTTATTTTGTTCTTATTAAACATGAATACATTCAAACGCATGCTCCCTTAATTTTATATCGTGGTTACAAGAAATTTATAATCAACTTAATCCTTTCACAATCAATTATTGTAAACTGACTCCAAGCCGTAGTCATCGGGAACGATTGAGCGCTTCGGAACGATCATTTTGTCCACCTACACCCGAAGCGAGTCGAGTAGTTGAACAAACCCGAAAGCCAAAGTGTAACCCGATCGTAATTATTCGTGAGTTTACAGGATTAAACGAAAATTCAGGCGCGATGATCAATAGTACTTGATCATACTCGTCGCAGCTCTCTGGTGTGCATCCTAGTTCCTATCTCGGACACATCTCCCAACTTTGTGTTTTGGGTCGTGCTAACTCGCCTAATTCATCTCATCTTTCGCTATCACATCATATATCAAAAATTTCTCTTAAATTCTAACTTTTATAACGATAAAAAGTTAAAGTTAAATAAATATGGTTTTTGAGAAATATAAATTGAAATGTAATTTGGGCGGGTTACATAATGGAATAATTTTGTGAGTTTATCTTTAACTTTTGTTCGCAGGGATTAAGCCGCTCACAGTTTTTCGTAGAGTGTAGTTTCCTAAATTTTTCTGTTGGCAAATATATTTTATTTATTTACTTATTTGTTTGTATAAAGCATGTACTGCTCAATGGACTTAAAATTATATATATAGTATTTACAACACAAACATCATAAATTTGAATAGGACAATATTAAAAGTAGGAGTACTTATCAAGATGATGATGAAAGGAAAGGGACTTCTACCGAATTAGCCTTGGCAGAGTACTCATAGGATATTAAGTGGTAAAGTTTATTATAGTTCATTGCACACAGATCAACTAAGTCGACGGCGCCAGTGATGAGTTTGTGAAGTAATATCTCATCCTAACAGGCCCGACGATCATTTAAGGTAGGTAGATCCAACAGGCGCAACATGTCTCTATAAGAAGGCAAAAGCAAAGTAGAAATAGCTTTTGGACGGATTCTATCATATTTTGATAGTGCTCGTATTGTGGAGACGAATTCGAGAGACGTAAAGGAGGTCACTTGTGAAAGGGTCATTTAATTCCTTAGATCAGCGTTTGATCAAAGCTAATAAGCACTTAGCTTTATTGGAGATAGTACTGACGTGGCGATTAAAACAAATCTTATGGTCAAATAGGACACCAAGATTAAGAACAGTATCGAACAGTATTGGATCGAAAAAATTACACGGATTTACATTTATCTGGATTAAACAGTAGCTTGTTGACTAGGCATTAGGATTGAAGGTTATTTATGTCGAGCTGGAGCTGCACGTAGGAACTAGGTGAGGTCAAATGCATACGCAACTTGACATCATCCGCATACATAAGTACATTGGAAAACTCAATTACTTGAGGAAGATCATTGATAAATAAGCCAAATAGTAAAGGACCAAGGTTACTGCCTTGTGCTTGGGGATCTACATAAAAACCTGTGGCCACCCAGGAATGATTCACAAATTGTCTACTCCTGATCCAGTATTCTTCACTCCGGAATATTCAATAATTAATTTAAATTGTAGCTTCACTCACATTTAAATTATTTTAATTTTCAAAACTCACTGGTAGAAACTTGAATTACTAATTATCCAATAATTGCTGCCAACAGAACCGTCTGCGGCCACTGATTTTCGCCCTTTAACTGCCCTTGCGGTTTTCTATTTCTTTCTTCGCCAAAAATCACTCTAAGTTTTCGCATTTAAACTTCGGTTCGTTTGGGAGTCATCCGGTTTAAGAAACCTGTTCCATAATGGGACTCAGTTTCCCGACTCCCTGGACTCACGAGTCGTGTGTATGTAAAAAACTTTAAATTTTTAATCCGTTTATTTTATTTTAGTTTTCGCACATAACAACTTATCCAATCATATTGATTGTATTGTAAGCTCTGATCTATTGACTTTAAAATGAAACCAAAACTGACCCAAGAAGAAATTCGAAAAAAATCAGAAATTTTACATTTTGAACTTTAAAAAATCTATAAAAAAAAATTAGTGGTATTTTCGTGATCTAGGGCTTCAGCACTAACAGAATTGGGGAGCACTTCAAGAATATTATTTTGTAAGCTATTGAAATCGAAGCTAAAAAAGGCGGCTTCCTTGAAACAAGTTTTTGGTACGACTGCTGACTTATGATTTTGACTATTTTTCCTAATTTTATTAAACTATGCATATCTCATAGAACTTACACTCTATTTGCAAATATTTGGCCTATACTTTTTGGGGCAAATGGCGTTTATATCTGCAAACAATACTTTGAAAATATTTATCACGCTCTGACTGCCGCTGGACTTATCGCTCTACTCCTTTTTATTCGATCTTGTCGCTTTTTCTCTTATCAATTTTCAATTACTCTTCAACTTTTCAAAAATGTCTTTACTTTGCTGCGCCAAGAAATGCAAATTTAGCGGCACCATCTCTGGTGATAACTACTTGATGTGCTGGCTGTGTGATAACTGCTCACATGTTAAATGTGGCGGTTGTTGGGGAACACAGACAATTTTACTGGACTTGTACTTCGTGCCAAAGCGTTTTCATGGAAATGAGAACTTTCATGAGGCAAACGAGATCTGGGTTCCAAAAGGTTCGGACTCAATTTAATGTCGAATCTTCATTTCTGGGCCTCAAACTTCTTAGTGAATCCACCAGACGGAATATTCCCAATATTCAACCCAACGTTGAACTTACTGCCGACAATGCACTGCTCTCCGTTTAACATTTTTGCTACGCCGATCACTAGCAATACCTTACGCCTCAAACAATGATGACCAAGTTACTGCTGTTAACGTTCTAGAATCCGCTGACGCCGATCGTACTCCACTGGATTCACCTTCCCTACATACCGAAGTTACCGACGTTGCTCCCGGCACCTCTTCCTCCGCACCCCGACCACTTATGGAATTCTCATGTTGGTAGGTGATGCCGCTCTTGCAACAGCTTCTAGAGTCAATGCAATTTCCCCTCCTAAAGATTCTTATCACCCAACTTTATCTATATCTGTTGATCTTTTAAACCTATTTTAAAAATCGACTGTACTAACTAGAGCCCTGCATGAATGCATTCAAATTTTAAGTTTCGTAGTGTGCCATGAAATTTTGATTTCATTCAATTCAATAATAAATTCACTTTACTGAATTTAAATTGAGTTGAATTTTTAATTAACTCAAAATTCAAAAAACCTTTTGAAATGAAGTTAAATGAAATTCAAATTCAGTCTGATTGAATGAATGAATGAATCAATCTAGTCGACCTGTCTGAATTTTAGAAATTTGTCAGAATTTAATTTTGCTTCCTACGGAAAACAACCAGACGAAAAATTCTTTGAAAAAAATTGAAAAAAGGTCGACCGAAAATGTAAGTAATTTTTTTTTGCTTATCTTTTTGAACCAGATGCAAGTATAAAGATATTTTTGTTAATTTTTTTAATAGAATGGACTGACGACTGATATTGTTAAGCAAAAGCTTATGAGTGGAACATTTTCATTTTGCAAAAAAAAAAAGGCCCAGTAAGGTTTGGGACATTTTTGCAAAAATTTTAAATGATAACGGAGAGGAAGTTAATAATATGGTAGCATGCAGAAAATGTTTCAATGTATATAAGTTTAATGGAAGTACATCTAATATCGTCAGACATAAGTGCTATGTTATCTCTTATGGATCTTGTGTTGAACCAGAGATAAAAGTTGGTCCAGAAACCAAGCGTGAGAGCGTCTCCTTTAATATAGTACATGATTCGGGCTTAAAAAATTTGGCAAAATTTTTTATTAAAGTGGGGGCAATGTATGGCACTAACGTCGACATTGACACACTTTTGCCACATCCGACGACCATTTCGAGAAATATTCCAAGCCTCTACGAAAAGCGGTTTAATGTTGTAAAAGACGAAATCAGCAAGTACAAGGAATTTGGATATTCCTTGACTAGTGATATATGGACGGACAACTACCTGCGATCATCTTATTTATCGTGTACTATGCAGTACATAAGGGAAGGCGTTCTTATTAGTACTGTCCTGGCTATTAAATCAATGGAGGGTGAATCGAGCACAGGTAAGAATTCAATTTGATAAAATGAAACTCTAGTTTTAACTGTTTTATTAGGTTCAAGAGTTCGAGAAAAAATGTCTGAGATTCTTGAAAGCTTCGACTGTAACCTGGATAAAGACAGGCCTGTTCTTGTAACTGACAGAGGGTCTAATATGATAGCTGCTTTTAAGGCATATCCCCATATTCATTGCTTGAATCACTTAATTCATAACGTAATAGAAAAGGCAGTTAAAACAATACCGGACTTGACAGAAATGATATCCCAATGCAGTAAATTGGTGAAGTATTTTAAAAAATCTGGATCTAACGCTAAGTTAGGACTTTCCTTAAAGAGCAACTGTCCCACGCGTTGGAATACTTCATTTTATTTGTTACAATCAATTGACGCAAATTGGCTGGACATTTCGAATATTTTAATGGAAAAAAATGAAACTAATCGTTTGGATGCTGTTAACATAAATCATTTAAGATCAATTATACAGCTCCTGGAATCGTTTGAAGGATTTTCCAAAAAATTGGAAGGAAGTAAAAGGGCAACCTTGCACCTGACCATTCCTTACATCAACAAGCTTAAAAAGAAATGCCAACCGGATTCTAGCGATAGCCCTTTCCTAACAGAAGTAAAGTCTCTATTGTCCGAACAAATTTCTATGACTATTTATCCAAATTTAAGTAAGTTTCATAAGATAGCACTGTTTTTATTTCCTCCGACGAACAAAATGTTGCAATTTACATCAACTGAAAAACAAGAAATTCTGTCAGAGTGTAAAGATATAATGATGCAGTTCGTCTTAGCCGAGATTAATACCGAAGGTGTTTTAAGCCAACCTGATTGCAAAGACGATGCTTTTGACGATTACGTCATTAAGCAAACTCAAGAGACCACGGTGAGCAGAATCGATCGAGAAGTCCAAGGATACAGCAATATGAATGTTATATATAATGACGAATTTGACTACTTGGCTTGGTGGAACTCAGAAAAAAATGTGTATCCGTTATTATATAAAACTAGTTGCAAAATTTTGTTGCAGCAAACCCAAACAACATAAACAAAATTTTGTTCTTACACAACAATATTGAACCATAATTAAAACTTTTTAAACTCCTTTCATAAATTATTTCAATTACCGTAATAGGTAAATATGCCTTGTCTTGCGATATACTTAAAGAAATTAGCGTAAAGTTGTAAAATTGTTGATTATAGCTTTACTTTCAAAATTGTGCAGAAATTAAGAGCATAAAAGCAGACGGAGTCGACTAGACTAAGTGTAAAACATTTGAATTTATTCGAATGAAGCTAAGTAATCTTTGAATTTTATGTGTATTTAATTCTAGGCCCTCTGTTTAAAATGTTGTTATTTTTGAATTCATGCCTTTCATTCATTCATTTGATTCTATTAAAATCAAATTGATTCAAATTGATTCAAATTGATTCATTCATATTTAGGAAAAAAATTCAAAATAATTCATGTCCGATAAAATGTTTTCGGAAAACAGATTACACTGGCCTAAATTTGAACCTTTCCAGGATTAACTGGTCACATCTATTAGCAATCAAAGATATGGATTCCGCCGTCCTATAATTTTATAATTCCATTTATCCGGTCTTGGAAGCCTTGGAAGTCTTGTCCCAAGACTAAATATTTCCCCTTCTTCCAAGCCCCCGTGGGCGATGTAAAGAACTGATTTTTATATTTTGCTCGCTACGACCGCACGGTTAACAGTAACAACACTTCAGAATTCGGTTAAAGAGGCGTTTATTTACGGCTCTGGTTAACAATGCTTATGTATGTCTCGTGATGGTGCTGCTCATGCGACGCCGTTCGGTGATTCCTCTCTGCTGGTGGTCCTGGCCGCTCCGGGTACTTTCGCTGTCACTCGTAGACGAGGGCGTGGAGTTGGACCATTGGGCTTAGGGAAGCGTCACCGTTCTCAGACTAGGGTGAACAGGCACCACGCTTGCAAGACTTTCGTCTAAAGACTTTCGGACTAATCGGTATTATAGCCAATCTAGTCTGGATGGTCGGTATTACAGCCAACCTTGATGTCCTGCAGACATAGCCGTGTGTTGCCTTTAAGGTCCTCAGCTACCTGTGTCTCAATTCGCTGACTGGCTTGGTCCCGAACATCTCGACGTAGCGATCTTGCTCCTGGCGGGTTTTCACTGTTGTATATCCTTGACTTTGACTTTTACTAGCCGTTGTTCACTCGCGGTTTGATGCTCGATGACTGGTCCTGATTCCAGCGCTGGGCCCGCTTATATAGGCCTCCGGGTCTCGTGAATCCTCGACCTCTCCTTTTTGTGTCTCCACTCCAGGGTCCAAAGTCCGCGGTTTTACCGTTCGACCTTTCGCCCTCTGAGCACGGCACCACACTGAAGTCCAAAGTGCAGTGCTGTACCGTTCCTTCCTTGCTCATGGCACGCCTGAGCTCTCGCTCTGACTAGTGCCGTCTCGCTCTACCGCTTCCCTCGTCGACACAACATTTTTAATGTTGTCGTTGTAATTTGAATATTCCGCTCCAGTATGATTCGCGGTCGTTTGGTCACACTAATCATTTGGGATCGATAACACGACTTGTATATCGGCGGCGTTGCCACCTAGTCATCGTGATGTTTATTAGTGTGACCCTTCATATGCTGATAATTCCAATGTTGCTCAAGCCATCTTGCCCTTATGCCCCTCGCTGCCCTTGAGGTGGGATCAATGCCCCTACCGGTTTAAGTTGCTGGTTGCTCTGGTTGGGTGTTGTTTTGTCCGTGGATTTGTTTTGCCGTGGTGAGTTGGATTTCGCGGTAGAAATGTATTCATTCCCTGCTTTTCTTTTAGCTTTTGGGCAAGATTATTTTTCTATTTGTGCGGGCGCGATTTGTTTGCTTTGATTCTGGCAGGCTACAGTATAGCTATTGAGCTTTACTGTCTCCCCCTTTCTTCGGATGATCGAGGCTTTTGACACAGAGTTGTGGCTTAAAATATGTCTTGCACGCATCTACAACTGTGTTCAAATGTAGCGGCTTGGCTTGGGCCGTTGACTCCGGCTTCTGCCTGACGAAGAAACGGCCGACTTTTCCTCCTGCATCCCTAGACCCGGTTGTTTTCGGTGGTCACCTAGAAACGTCTTCCGCATCTGCATCCAGCTGGCAACTCCTCCCGTTGACTCCGGCTGCTGCGTGACGATTAAACGGGTACTTGTAATCATGTTCCTTTGTTCGTCGTTGACTAAGGTGTGTGCTTAAACGATCAGCGTCTTAGTGTGTGGCGTGCTCCGTTGACTTCGGCTTTTGGCCAGACGATTAAACGGATGTACTGTCTCATGCGTTTTTGGATAATTGTGGTTGTGTACTCGCTTGGCGATTAAACGATTGTTTTCCTGTCCGGTTTTCTGCCCTGTGTCAGAAAAAAAGGCGAGTATCCTGTGGACTCGGATACGCTTGAGTTTACTGCCAAGATTATCGCCGGCCACTTTTCATCCCAGTTCCTTTGTTTTTGTCCGGCAAACTGTGCGATCATTGTTTTTACGGTTCGGTTCGCGCGTTGGAGTGCCGTGAATTGCTGTTTTGTTCCCATGTCGTGAAGAAACTTCTTAAATGCCCGACTGGCAAACTGCACCCCGTTGTCCGTAATCACCACTTTCAGAACTCCGAACCTTGCGATTATACGTTCTCTAAACGCCTTTTGTAGGGTTTCTGCTGTTGCGGTTCGTAATGGCACCAATTCTATCCATTTTGAGAAACGATCGATTAGCACCAACAACATTTGGTTTCCGTGCTTCGATCTTGGCAGAAGGCCCACAAAATCCGCGCATACCGTCGCCCATGGTTCCTCGGGGACTTGTGTCAGCATCTTACCCGCCGTCTGTCGCTGGTTCGGCTTGTATTTTAGGCACTCTTCGCATTTCCGAATGTATGCTCTCGCGTCCCTTTGCATTCCTGGCCAGTAGTATCTGGCAGCTAGACGGGCAATCGTCCTCCGGCTTCCTACATGGCCGGCCGCTGGGGAGTCGTGATTTTCTTGTAGGACCGTTTCCCTTAGCTCTGTAGGGATGCAGAGCTTCCACATCTTCGTTGACAACTCTGTGTGAGATCAGCCTATACAGCGTTTCGCATTCGAACACGTAGTCTGGGAATTTCTGCGCCTGTGTTTTTATCTTCTCGCGCATGTCCCTGATCCTTCGAATCCTTAGTTTTCGAATTGCCCAGACAATGGCCAAGCACTTTGTCTCCGTTGTCGAATAGTTTTTCTTGGCTCCGTTTAACGTCCGACTAGAGTATGAGATAACTTTCTCGCCGTCTTCCGTGTTTTGTGTTAGAATCGCACCTATGCCGTAGTCGCTTGCGTCTGTTTGCAGGATGATGTTCTTCGCCATCACCTCCTCGAATGCCTGTCGATGGTCTTGCGTCCACACCCATTTCACGCCCTTGCAAAGTAGGTCGTTGAGCAGCTTAACGATGCGTGCGAAATCCGGTACAAATCGTCGGTACCACGATGCCACTCCTAGGTATTGTCTTAGCTCGCGGACGGTTGCAGGTGGTTCTAACTGGGCTATGGCAGCGACCTTGTCTGGGTCTGTACCAATTCCTTGGCTTGTAACTCGATGTCCCAGGTAAAGCAGCTCCTGTTTGAAGAACTGACACTTCTCGGGGTTGTTCTCAGGTTCGCCTCCTTCAGGCGGCGAAACTCTTCTCTGAGATTGTCCTTGTGTTCTCGCTGAGTGCGTCCAATCACGATTATGTCGTCCTGATACGCGAACGCGTGTGGAGACATCTCGGGTCCAATCACTTAGTTCAAAGCGCTTTGAAATGTTCCGGATGCTGAGTGTAATCCGAATGGCATCACTCTCCATTGTAATCCCATCCTGGCACCGTGAACGCCGTGAACTTTCTACTTTCTTCCTCCATCGGAATCTGCCAGTATCCATCCTTTAAGTCCAGGCTGCTGATGTAGCGTGCTTCTCGTAGTTGGTCCAGAATGTAGTTGATTCGTGACATTGGGTACGCGTCCTTCACCGATTTCGCGTTTATCTGTCGGAAGTCGACGCACAATCTCCACTTGCCGGTTTTTTTCTTCACCATCACTATGGGCAAGCTATACGGGCTCTTCGAGTGTTCTATGAAACCCATTTCCAGAAGTTCATCCACCTTTGTATTGATCTCCCCTTGAACTTTGGGGTTCTTAGGGTAGTATCTTAGGTTTATCGTCCTTCATGGTGATCTGGTGCTCGGCCACATTCTAAGTTCCGCTCATGGTTCAGAATTCTGCCAGCTCTGCTTCTAGGAATTGCTTGATGTTTCTTTCCTCGCGGTCTTTATGAACAACTGCCACCGACAATTTTTCCTCCAGTTTCCTCCAATTTTTCCAGATTGTCCGCCAGCTCTTCGCTAATAAAGCTCGCTGTCGATTGTGGCGTTGTACGAGTTCCCACCAATCGTCACCGCTGCGGACAAATGGTGCACCTCTTCGATTAGCCTGCCAGTTAGATTGGAGAGGAAACTTTGTGCGACCTCCGCTCGCCTCTCTGCAGCTGGGATCTCTGGCAGCATTCCATACATCTCACTCAGACTTTCCCGCATATCCAGCAGAATAGCATCCGCTGATTTCGGCAACCTCTTGCCCAACGCCCTTGTCTGCCACATTTGCGACACACCTCTTGTAGGTTGGTTATGTATGGTTGGGCTTGGTTGTTTCCTGCTGCCGCACCTTGTTGTCTCCGGGTGGTGTTCGACGGTCTCCATAAAGTGCTGGTTTGCTGCCTTTGGTGGTCTATGTTCGGCGTGGTCCGCGATGCTTCGGCTGGCCTGTCTTGCATGCTGGTGTCCTCACTGGTGTAGAAGATCTACACGTGACATGCGTTGGGACTGTCGTCTTCGTCCTGCTAAACTTGTTTTCTTGGGAGAACTCTTCCCGCTCTTTTTCTAGCTCTTCGTATTCGTCGGCCTGGATCATGAGGGCTTCCAGATCGTCGATCTTGTATGTTGGAAGGGAAATTCTAAGGTCTTGTGTGCTGTTCTCCCTTATGACCTCGAGTATTTTCCCCGGACTGTACCCGAGGGGCCTTATCATAGCCACTTAAACGGCTCCCTGAATCCCTGCTAGTTTGGCAAAATATCCTTTGGGCAGGAAGAACGTTTGAAAACTCTCAACAAAGTCTCCCCATGTTTTTCAGTGCCGATTGTTCGAGATAAACCACTTTATTGCTCTGCCTTGTAGTAGTTCTGACATTGCTAGCGGTATCATGTTCAAGTCCAACCCGTAGGTACTCGCGGACCATTCCACCTGTTCCAAGAATTCGAGAGGTTTCTCTGTGCCATCGAATCTTAAGGACCATTCTCTGACCTGCTTCGCGACTTTAGCGTAGTCGGGCTCGCTGGGTCTCGGTGACTCCTGGAATGTCTTTACTCGAATCTCTTCGCCGGCTTTCTTGTTGCATCTTTTCTATGCCAAAGCGTCTTCTCCCTCGGGGTCTGTAGGTTTTATACTTGCACCTGGTTCTTTGGGAACATGGCTTCTAGTTCGGCCAAGAGTTCCTTGAGCTCTGGATTGTTTTCCGTCTCGTTGTAATATTATACCAGTGCTTTCCGCATGTCTTCAGATCTACCCGTCAGGGAAATGCGCAGCCCTTGTGCTACGTAGGTGAAATCCTCCTTCGATCTACGAGTTGGGAAAAGCCAAACATACTTTGAGAATCCGTCTACTACGACAAGGATGTGATTGCAGCGCTTGGTCGTCAGTTCCATGGGACCGACGTGATAGATGTGGTATGTGATGAAGGGTAAATCACCTTTGTCGATTGAATTTAGAAACTCCTCTTTCTTGCCTCGACTCAACTCTCGACGATTTGCTCTGTTTTATCTTTGAGCTTGCGAATGAAATACGACCGCTTGATGATATCTTGTGTCTTTTTGGCAGGAAAGTGCCCTTGGTTATGAGCGCTCTGAATTATTTCATTTTCCATAGTAGAAGGTACTACCACTAGCTCACGAATCGAGTCTTTGAAGAGAAGGTCGTTTTAGATATATAGGATTCTTGGTTAATTGGATTCATCGTTAATCTGGGCTTCCTTTAAGCGATGAGTTATGGAGTCTGATAAAAAGAAGCACGAGACTCGGCTAAAAGCACCAGCATGTTTCATTTAAGTCCCCGAACGATGCTCGATCTTGCAGTTTAAGTCCTGCAAATATAATATAAACTTTTGTTCATTGTCATCTTGAACGCGCTACAATCAGTTACGATTGTGAACTTTATACCCAACATATAGACACACTAGTACTTCCAGTTCGTACGAATCGTATTTTTCCTCGAAAGTTTTTTGGCTCATGTACTGGACAGGATGGAAAGCACTGTCTACAGGGTCCTTCTGCAGTAAGACTGCGCCAAAACCGTACTTGGACGCGTCTTTGTGGATTTCCGTTTGTAAATTTGGATTATACAATTGATGACTGCTATGCCAAAACGCCAATTGTTGTTTCTCTCCGAATTCATACTATAAATCGCCTCTCAGTAAACCTGATAAGGGCCTGGCGATGGATGCGTACCCGTTTAAAAACTTGCGGAAGTAAGAAGTCAGACCTAGGAATCGATGAATCGCTTTTTTGTCATGTGATACGGGAAACTCTTTCACAGCTTGAATCTTTTCCGGACCTGGTGTGATGGTTCCACTTTGAATGATGTATCCTAGAAACTCTACTTCACTGTGCAACATTTTTCACTTCCTCCAGTTGATACATAAACCGTTCCGAGAAACGACCTCCAAGATATCTTTTAACTTGACAAGTCCTTTTTCAAAGTCCTGACTGGGTATGATTCCTGAAAACCGCAGGTAAATTCGATATGCCAAATGGAACATAAAGGAATTCGAATTCTCCATATTGGGTCACAAACGATGTGTACTTTCGAGAGTCGGTTCAATGGGAACGTGACAGAAGCCGTTTGTTAGAACCAAAGTTGTGAATATCTCATTAAGTTTACTTATACCACACAAACTACCGGCGACCCGTATTCTGAGGTGCTTGGTTGGAAAATTTCCTCGGAAAGCCAATCCTCTACTTGATCGTCAACTGTTTTCTGGTCTGAGACAGGTAAACGACGGGGATGCTGATAGGCAGGTATTTATTCCTTCAAAGTCAAGCACTTTTCTTTTCCGGTGAGAGTTTCGTTGCCTAGTGTGAGGTAAATGTTCCCGCGCATCAGGCATATTTCTATGCCTGTGTCGACGAGTCCTTGGAATTGAACGACTAAAGATTTGATAACTTTTAATTCAAGGTCGGAAGACGTTAACTCGCTTTTTGGTTCAGTAGCTGCGTTATCCACGTGAACGGCATTAGCGTTGCTCTCCTGATTCACCTCAACCTCGATTTTGCACGATGACATGGCTGACCGCACCGATAACAATTATTATTATCCTTTTCCTTGCAATCTTTCTTTAAATGGGACGGATAACCGCATTTAAAGCATTTACGCACAAACTCTTGTTTCGAATCGAAGCTTTTGGATCCGTCTGCCTCAGCTACAAGCGTTTAATTCTTGTAAGAAACCTTGTATGAGCTGCGAACCTTCTTGTAGACTTCGATATGCTCCTTTAAATACTTTATTGTTTTAGCCTGGTACAAATCTCCTTTTCTCTGCGCACGTTGAACTAGCTTGCGATGGACCTTTACCAGAAAATTCGCAATTCTACGCAATGCCGCCTTAAGAGAATTCCAGTTGCGAATGTTTACCTGACTGCGAACGAACAATTTTGCAGCGCCACTGAACAACTGCTTAAAGTAAATGAATAGTTAGAGCTGTCTCCACTGTACAGTCAAAGCACATTGCTCTAACTCCTGTATCCACTGATCTATATCTGGACTACCGGTACCTGCAAAATTAGAAACACTGCCTTCTACATCTTTAAGTATGAACAAAAAACGGCTGATAGGCGCTATCTGCACGGGACAATCAAGATCGGTAGCTACAGATTCGACTCCATCCGAATTTTTGTTATCAGCTTCGTCCTGAATATCAAAGTGAGCAAGGAGTCAATCCTGGGTAAATTTAGTTCTACTAGTGTTGCGCGCAAATCGTCGCATTGCATTAACATTATCTCTTCGAGTTGAATTTTCAGATTAACTTTCGTTACAGTGTATTGATATTAGCTTAACAGTAACCATATTTAAGTGTAACAATAAGATTAAATGTTTATATAAAGATATTAATAAGTTCAGTTAATGACAAATGTTTGGTTTTATACATACAGTCTACTTGAACTGCTTGTCAGCGACTTTAAATTCGATTAGGGTCAGCGTTCTGATTAGCACCCCTTTTAATGCTACTTGCCTGCCAATTGGATTTTCTGCTTGCTTTCCCAATTGAAAAGTTCTTGCCGTTGGTTGTCCGCTGACGTCGTTGCCTTCCACCAAGATTAGCTACTCCAGTCTCTGCGCTGCTTGAAAATCTAGCCCCTGTCTATCGCTGCCCCAAACGCCTTGCACAGATCAGCCTCTGCAAGTTACCCGTTCACCGTGACCGGCCGGATCCCAGACTGACGATCTAAGGATCTATGATGCACTACCTCCTGGGCTGTAGTCGCTATTTGCCACAAGCGTTTCCCTTGCGCCTCTTCACACATTGTAACTGTGTCTCTCCTTTCACTCGCGCTCACACATACATCAATAAGCTGTTTCGTCGTCGTCTTTTTTGCACACTGCCATATTAACTGCGCAGTTGCCTAAAATTGCAATCTCACCAAACTTAAAATTTTGCAATCATTGTAGTTCTGTTTGTAAGAAACGTACTTCTGTACTCTAATTGGTACTTTTCTGTCTTGTTCTCTTCACGAACGCTAACCGACGACTCGATGCTCACTCGTTCGTGTATCGGCGGCCTTTAATGTATTTAAAAGGCGAACTGACTAAGAGTTGCCATATAGCTTAATCCGCTTCGAGTGTGCCGTGTAGTAGACCCGCCAGATTCAAATCCCACATTAATTTATTTTCTAAAAATAATTTGTATTGAAGTATACAATTTAAACTAAATCCGGGGACCAAAAATTAGAACAATTTTATATTTTAAACAAATCCCTTATTTAGAGATAGGGTGGTTGACGCTATCTCAAAACACGGGATTTATACCGAAGTTATTCAATCAACCATCTTAACCTTTCTTTCAATTTATACATTTTTTATTGAACGAACAATGTTTTTAAAGGGAAAAAAACATATTAAAAACAAGAGAGAACGCTATAGTCGGGTATTGATAAACACAATAAAACTGCATTTTTACTTTTCCGAAATTTTTAAAGGATTGGACACCTTTTATAATATTTTACTTGTGGGCGTTAGGCGATTGTGGGTGCTAGAGGAGGCGTGGCCCTCGGCTGAAACCAACTTGGAGCCAACGTAGGAAGCCCATGAATATGAGGGGTTAATCCCACCTTTCTAGCATTTATAGTTTCTGAGTTCTCAGCGTTCATACAGACAGACAGACAGACGGACGGCCTTTTGCACGAATACACTATACCCTTTTACTCTACGCGTAACGGGTATAAAAACAAGAGAGCCCGCTATAGTACCTCCACTATCAGATCCCGTAACTTAGCTAAAAGAAGTTCAAGGGAGATGGAGAAGTGAATTCAGCAAATCGGCTTTTCGCACTGCTTGCTTTTCATTATTTGCTCCCAACTTTTTAATGAATGGTCTGATCTAAAAAACATTTCGATAGGTATTAGTGAGGAAAACAAAATTGTATTTATAATTTTCCAAAATTCTTAAAGATGTGGGCACCAGATACATTTTAAAATCGTTTAAGGGGCGTGGCACCTTGATGAATTAAATTTGCGCAAGATGGACCTAGTACTTCAGAGTCAGCAGCGGCAGAGATGGCAAGGGAGCAGGCCAGTAAGATACTTTTCCTGCCTCTCCGACCCTCCGGCCCGGCACCACCGTCCACTGGACCCAACATACGCGAAGGCTGCCAAGAATGCCGCGTACATCAAGGTGGACATACTCCCGGAGGCGTTCCCGATGGTCGTCTGACCCATGAGGAACTATCTGGGCTCCAGGAATCTGTCATGGACGAGATGCTCACGTCGGCATGGAGCGGTCCGGTCGTGTTCAGGGGAATCCACTTCAGGGTGGGCTACCTGATTGATAATCGACTGCCTGAACGAGGGCACAGCCGAGTGGCTGAAGAATGCCGTACCCCAGCTGCGGACGTGGAAGGGAGTAACCCTTAAGACCCGCACAGGAGCCGACATTCCTGCAGTCTATAGCGCCACGCTTTTCTTCCCAAGAAGCGCGAATAGGACCAATGAGGAGATTCTGGCCAGACCGGAAAGGATGAGATAGTGGAGTATGACCACCAACTCAACTTCCGGTATGGCCACGTCACCGTGAGCGGTCTGAAAAAGACTAGGAAAGCTCCTGAAGAGGCGTCCAACGAAGATACCTGCGAACCACTGAATGTGGAGCCGACGTCGCAGAGTGGAGAGCTGGATAATCAATCTGCCGCGATTGGGGACGACCAAGGGACACCCCATGTCATCCCAACAGTTGGCCCAGGAGCTCCTCCTGGATGATAGTTGCGAGGAGGCAGATGTTACCGTGATAGACGGTGATGGAGAGAATGTCTCTCTCTATTCGCCAGACATCCCGGAATCCCCAATTGATGGCTGCAACTAGCAGCACCCAGCACCTCCCAACACCTTGGGCTAGCCCTTGTACAGGAACCATGGTGGCACCATTGTATAAAATACCTGTACATGACAGACACAAAGGTAATATGCGATACAGGAGGACTACCTCCCAGATCTTTTATTGTTATAAGGAAAAGTATCAATTACAGTATCTTTTTAGAGTTCCTGAGTAGGGACTGTGTCGCCATAGCCATCGACGGCACAGGAGTTGCACCGAAGCTAGCAGTGGCCTCTGCCCGCTTTGCTGGGGAGGAAGCCTGTCCACCGCCAGAAAAACTCGGGCTAGTGAACCACTGCCGGAAGAACAAGATGCCCCTTATCATCGGATGTGACGCACATCATGTGAACTAGGGCAGTACTGATGTTAACAACAGAGGTAAGCAACTAATTTATTTTAAACAATAACCTAGAGATTTGTAATGTCGGCTCCATGCCGACATTTGTTACCAAGGTAAGAGAAGAGGTTCTAGACATAACTTTAGCAACCAATTCAATCAAACCCCACATTAGAAACTGGCATGTGGCACCAGAAGATCCCATTTCCGACCACAGGACAATTATGTTTGAGGTAGCCTTCAATACAAAAAGATACAACCCTAAAAGAAATCACAGGAAAACCAACTGGGATAAATTCAGGTCGACTCTAGAGCCACATCTTTCCAACGAACCGTCAGGATACCCTAGATATCCCTTGGAACTAGAAAGAGCAGTTGACAACCTAAGACAAGAAATAGTTAATGTCTTTGAAGACAACTGTCCTCTAGGCTGACAGAAACGGGAAACTGACACACCGTGGTGTATTACCAATCTTAAACGGCTACGAGCCACTCGAGGGCTCTTCAACAAACCAAAAACTGAAAGTATCTGGGAGCTGTACAGACGAAGCCTGATGCTTTATAACAAAGAGAACAGGAAAGCCAAACGGAAGAAATACAGGGACTTCTGTGATAACACCTTTACTTCCACGGATCGGGAGAAATTTGAACTTCTTTTTAAGGCGCATTTCCCGGGAAGTACTCCCATTACGGGAAACATTATGCGTGATCATCATAGAACCCCTAGGACAGTACCAAGTGACTGGGCGACAGCCAAGTCTATAGTTACGCTCGAGAAACTTAAGTAGGCTATCGGAACCTTCCAACCATTTAAGTCACTTGGATTTGACATGCTCTCTCTATCCTTTTTTCAGCAGGGGCAGGATCTACTCCTAACCCGCTTAAGAAGACTAATGGTAAGCATCCTAGCCCTTGGTTATATCCCAAGTGCATGGTGCAGGGCTAGGATGGTCTTCATCCCCAAGACCGGGAAGAAAGATATCACCAGCCCATCGATAATAGCCAGAGGCAAATTTAAAGAGTCACTCTATGACATCGTCCAACTCGGACTCAAGACAACGCTAGACTGGTGCAGGGAGGTTGGACTCATCATAAATCCCGCAAAAGGTAAACTTCGCTTCCCATGTCCAAATGGCATTGGAAAAGTGTTATAGAGCGCTTTATACCTGTCAGAAAATTGCGTGGAAATCCTGGGGAACCAGGCCCCATCACTATGGACGGCAGTCTATGTATTGACGAAGCGCACAAAAAGAGTGTGCGAAGGCGACTACTATATATAGCCACAGAATTGAAAATCTGCTGTGATGGTCCGATCATTGGGCACGCTGCAATAGAAAATGCCTGTGAAGAGTGAAGCCGAAAAAGACGAATAGTTTGCTTTTCTTTATTGAATTGTGTTAAGAACTAACTTTACTTAAGCTAAACAATTATTAATTACAACTACGCGTCGATCCATCGCTGCCACCGTCTCTTTCGCTGCTGCTGCTTCTGTTGACGTTTCTTATTCTGTTTGGCTGTTACTTTTTGTCGCTGTCGCTGGCCTGCAACCAATGCCCTCGATTAAGTTCATCCGGGCTTAGCCAATGCTGTAATCGCATCCCTGCTCAGGTTAATGGCAGTTTTGCTTGACTTGGTCTTGGATATACGGCCTTCTTCGCCTCTTAGGAGAATGGTTAAAGGTTTTGCTATTTTTGCATAATCCTTTATAAACCGCCTGTAATAACCTGTCATGCCTAGGAAAGAGCGGAGCTCTTTTAATGTTTTCGGGGCTGGAAATTTTGTAATTGCTTTTATTTTATCTGTGTTAGTTTTAACTCCGTTTTCTGATATTGTGTACCCCAAAAAATCTACTTCGTTTTTGAAAAAATGACATTTCTCTATTTGGACTCTCATGTTTGCGTTTTGTAGGGTTGAAAATACCTTTTCAAGATTTTGACCGTAGTCTGCTTCATTTTTGCTAAAGACTATGATGTCGTCTACGTATACATAGCAAATTTTCCCTATGTATTCTCTCAGTATGTCATCTAAAGCTCTTTGAAAAATTGATGGAGAATTTTTTAGGCCGAACGGAAGTCTCGTAAATTCGTATTTTCCGCCGTTTACAGCGAATGCTGTTTTTTCTATGTCCGTGTCTTTCAATGGTATTTGGTGGAAGCCACTCTTGAGATCTAATACCGAGAAATACTTGTTGTCGCCAAGTTGTGCAATAATTTCGCCAATTTCGGGGATCGGGTACCGATCTGAGATAGTAACTTCATTAAGTTTCCTATAGTCGATTACTAATCTGTACTTTTTTTCTTCTGACTGACCGGACTTTTTCGGAACTACCCAGACTGGTGCATTATATGGTGATCTTGAGGGTCTTATAATGCCGTCTCTTAGCATATCATTTATTTGTTTTTCTACTTCCTGTTTTAATGATATTGGATATGGGTAGTGTTTTCCATAAACTGGGAAATCCGACGAAGTTCTGATCTCGCCTACAATTTTAGTTGTGTATGCTAACTTTGTATCGGGATCTGCAAAGAGGGTCTTGTGACTTTGTACTCGGACATGTGGCTAACTTGCGGTCCAATTGTATTTACTGCTTGTGTTGCTAATTGGTGAATTTTAATTTTGCGTTTATTTCCAAGTATTAAAGTATCGTTTTTCACATCTATAATTGCTCCTAGTCTTTTCATTGTGTCCTTGCCCAATATACCGTGAAAGGTTTTTAGGGTCTCTAGTAAAAAAAATTTCATTGGAGTATCCGAAATGTTAGGGAGTTTATGTATTGCGTGTTGTGTAATTTTAGTAGTGCCTCCAACTGAGCTAACGGAAAAATTTTCCTCATTTGGTTTTGGTTTTGGTACTAATTGATTTTGAATATACTTTTGGTTTGAGCCCGTATCTATTAAAAATTTTAGGATTTTTCCGTTCCCCGTGGTTACTCTAAAGTAAGGCAATGAGGAACGATTTATTCTAAAAAATAGAGCTCTGACATATCTATGTATTCCTGCTGTTCGGTATCATTTTGCCATACGTATTCTTCCTGAAGCTCATTTATATTGTTTTCCTCTACTAACTGATAATATTCCTGCTCTGAGTTTGGTGTACCTTCTTCTAGATTTGGCTGCGCAGTATTTTCTATTTCTGGTTGAATGTGGAATTGTCTTGGCATTTTATTGGTATTTGGGACGTTGGCAGTGCTGAGAGGTCTTTTCCCGACGAAGTCATTATTTGATCGACATCCATAGGTACCGGTTTCGGTTGGGGTCTAGGGGGAGGTTTTAGTGTGTTGTAAGATGCTATTGCACTGGCTTGGTTTGAATAGGGTTGTTTGTAAGATTTAAATTGATTGGCCTGAGTAATAATCAATAATCGATTTAGCGTCGCTTGTGAACGGTTGTGTTTACTTTTGTGCTCTAAGTTTTTTGTGTTTTTCAGTGATTTTTTGCGAGTGTCTTGCGTTTGTTTATAATTTAAGCTTAGCCTAACAACTGTGTTAGTGTTTTTAAATAAATCTCCCAATAAACGGGTACATGGTAATAGTTATTTTAACATTTCTATTGGATTTGTTTAATCGCTTGTCTTTGTTAGTGTAAATTACACGCTCTAAACTTGCTAAAACTCTTGTAATCTCTTTCCCACTCTCCCGCTCTCACTCTCTGAGAGCTTGCTGTACTTCTAATATCTCTCTCTCTTGCTTGCTTGCTTGCTTTACACTTGTAACTCATCGTGCGTATTGTTGTTGGTGCCCCACAAGCCACGCTCAGTCGATAGAAGATTTTTCTCTCGCGCTCTCTTGCATATAATTAAATTCGCGATCTCGCGCTCTTATACTTTTCGTTGTTTTGTGTCTTTGCGGTTTTGGAATTTGATCCCAGTGCCAAATTTACTAGAGGTATTTTTTCAACATTTTATTCCTATTTCTTTGAATAACCTTTTTCCCTTTATAATGGCTCTTATCTGTACCAAGAAAAGTTGTTCTCTTCCGATGTCAACTAAAGATTCTTTTATTACCTGCTGGCTCTGCGAATCGGTCATGCACTTCAAATGTGCAGGATTTACTGGCAGAGTTAAAGACTTCATTGAAATGCATACCGGTCTCATGTGGGCATGTGAGTCCTGCAAGGAAATGACAGTCGAGATGAGTAGCTTTATGAGGCAGACTCGAGACGGTCTATTGAACCTTTCAAGAGTTTTTAAACAGCTCAATGACGGGTTCAATTCTGTTTGTGAACAATTTAATAATAAGAAATTATTATTAACCGAGTCGCCTAAACGCAAAAAAGCCAGCTCAGGGGCAGTTAATAAGACCGGGAAACAGAACAAAATACTGCACACGGTAGCTGCAGCAGTTCCTGTCAGCACAGGGGTAAGCGAGCCAACTGTGCCTATGGAAACAGCCAGTTCCGGAGGTGACACTGTTTCTGGAAGCCAACCTGGGGCGCAGAATTCGGTGCTGACTGTACCTATTGATACAGTAGGAACCGCTTCTGGGTCCCAGACGAGCGAGGTTCAGATTCCTGCTGGGGGTCGAAAGAGACTGTCGGTTGTTCCACAGAGGATGCAACTATTCGTATCTAGATTCACCCCAGATACAACATCCGAGGATGTTTTGGAATTTATTCGTGAAAAATTCACATCCGTGGACATTGCCGTTGAACAATTTCGTTTTTCTTACGCTCGTAGGATATCATCTTTTAAAATATTTGCTCCGCCTGATGTGTTTAAAGAACTTCTTTCTGAAAGCTTTTGGCTTAATGATTGGGTTATAAAAGAATTTGTTCCAAATAAACCGAGAACAAATAACAGGCTTCCCATGGTGCCAAAAAACTGAAAAGTTTATTTTTGGCATACCAAAATGTTAGAGGACTTAACATGAAGCTACCCAAGCTTTATGCTGACTCCTCGGCATTTACCTTTGATATCCTGGCATTTACAGAAACTTGGCTGAAACCAGAGATAACCGACTCTGAAGTTTTGTCAAACAGCTTTAATACCTACAGAACCGATCGCCTTTCCCGTAGGGGAGGGGGTGTTCTGATCGCCGTTACCTCTACACTAAATTCGGAGAGAATTCACTCTCATGTCCCCAATGACATAGCATTTGTTTGTGTAAAAGTTTCCCTGAAATCCTTGTCTATTTTGGTTACATGTTTTTATATTCCACCTGGCTCTGACTTTATAACTTATGAGCAACATCTATCTGCTATTAAAACTATTCTATCCTCTCTTTCCAACAGAGACCTTTTGGTTGTTTTGGGTGACTTTAATCTCCCAGATATTTCTTGGTCCCCTTCTACTGACTCACTTGTCGCTATTCCCTTATCCGCCCATGTTTTTGTGGATGGCCTTTTTGAATTATCGTTACAGCAAGTTAGCTTTATACGAAATTCATTAAATAGACTGTTAGATCTTGTGTTTGTTTCAGAGCCGTCTGAAGACCGATACCATCCAACAATGGAATTGACAATTTGCCTCCCCTACCTTAATACCCTCTCTCCTTTAGTTTCTCCAACTAAAATGAGATGCTTTTGTAAATGTGACTATAATAAACTAAACTTAATGATTTCGCAATATAATTGGACAGATCTTTATAACTGTATGGACATCGAAAATGCCACTGAACTTTCTATAGCTTTCTAAACACTTTTTTTAATGAATGCGTTCCTGATAGGCTTCCTCCAAGGCCGAACAGGCCCCCCTGGTTTACAAATGCGCTTCAAAGACTTAAAAATCTTAAAACAAACACTTATAAAAAGTATAAAAAATCGGGTAAGCCATCCGATTTTTCGAAATATGTGGTGGCTCGATCTGATTTTAATGTTTGTTTTCATTGCTATTCCATGTATTTAAATCGTTGTGAATTTGAATTTTCAAATGATCCGAAGCAGTTTTATCCGGAAGGACTCTTTTATTATTCCACTTCACAAAAAGGGTGCGAAGGCGGATGTCCAGAATTATAGAGGTATTTATAAATTGTCGGCAATTCCGAAAGCCTTTGAACATATTATCACTTCTCATTTGCAACATTTATGTTACTCGCTAATATCACCGTGTCAGCATGGTTTCGTTAAGCGAAGATCAACCACTAACCTACTTGAATTGTCATCTATTGTATGGTACTCCTACGTTTATAAGTTATTTGCTTCAGAACTTGCCACTTGACGGTATATATTCAGTAAATGATTTAGGCGTTCTTCTGGACCCGAAGCTTTAGTTTGACTGCCACATAATGTTGACTGTTAACAAAGCTATGAGTGTTCTTGGGTTTATAAAGCGTTGGTCAAAAGAATTTGACGACCCTTATATAACCAAATTATTATTTACCTCCCTTGTCCGTCCTATATTGGAATATTGTTCTTCGGTTTGGAGCCCACAATACCAAGTGCACATTGACCGTATAGAGTCGGTACAAAAACAATTTTTTTTTTTGCCCTCAAAGTGTAAGGCTGCCTTCCTACCAGAGTAGATTATTATTGCTTAATTTACCGACACTTGCAAATCGAAGAAAAATGCTTGGTACTTTTTTTATGCACAATCTTATAATAGGTGATATTGACTCTGTAGAACTTGTAAGCCGAACTTGTTTGCCTCGATGTACATCTAATCTGCACGAGCCTCTTCGCGCTCTATGTTATAATTATAACAACCTTTATCATTAAATTTGCATTTCAACTTCTATCCCGGTATTAAAAACTAATATTTTAACTCATTTGCTTCACTCCTAATTGCTTCTTTATTCTCTTTATGTGTCCCGTTTTTTTTTTGTTTTGTGTATTCTTCCTCGCGAACTCGCATTCTTGCCTAAATTGATAAAAGGGCCCGCGCGTAACAAGCACATGCTTGGTGTCGTTGGGCCACTTGTTTGTACTGCTCGTAGTGCATCAACGTCCATATATATATAATTGGATTTGCTCCTGTTACGGGTACCCACTGTATTTGGTTTGGGTTATGGTACAGCTGTGGATGAAAGCTTTGTTTGACGGCTACCGCCCTGTATGGCTGTAGGGGCTTGGGTGGTAATATAGGTGCCCTTGCTAAATATGGAGTTTTTGGCGTCTGACTGTTCCTAGTGTTTTGATTCTCAAGTAAACTACACAAATGTAAAGCGTGTCCCAAACCGTGTGGCTCTTTAATAGCCAACAGTTGTGCCAAATTTCCGTTAAGGCCTCTGACGTAAGTGTCCAAAGCTTTTTCTCTGTACATAGCTGTTAGAGATTGCACAGTTTCTTGTGAGGCATCTAAGTTAGCGATCTGGTTTAAAATCAATGACAGCTGTTGATACACTGCCTGGTAATAATCGACTATACTATTGCTACCCTGATTAAGAGCATAAAGCTGATACTCCAAAGTCTTTAGGTCTCGCTTGTCCGCAAAATGCGCTGTTAGGCATTTTGATATGGCCGTCCAATCTAAGGGTGTATTATATGATTCTAAGACTGCGTCTGCTTGTCCAATAATTTTGTTTCGGATTGCCAACAGAATTCCGTAGTATTTAGGCGAGCCGATTCGATTGGGCTTCGATAGATTTTCTTAAAACTATTCTTACAGTAATATCATATTTCGGCGTGCTCTCGTGAAGACAGGATTGGCAGATTCCGGTTTATCCTGCGCTGTAGCGATCTCTTTCCTTAGTGCGGGTTTACTGTGGGGCCTCCTCTGTACTCTTTTCACGTTCCCTTCGAACGGATACTAAAGGGATCACAGCGATGATGTCGGCCTGATTAATTCACTAGGCATAAGTCCTTTTCTAGGAGTGACGGTATAGCGGCGTTATTATTAACGGCACTTTTTCACTTCCGGGTCTCGGATTTTTCTTCTCACTTCACACGGATTAGGTTGAGGCTTTGAACGAAACGTCAGAGTTTTTTCTGTACTTCGCGAGACGCGGAACTTGTTGCCTTTCGCGACTTTTAATCAGGTCCCTGTTCGGGCGCCAGTTAAAAGAATAAATTTTATTTTAATATTAAAAAACAAACTTTTCTTCATTGAGTTGTGTTAAGAACTAACTTTACTTAACAATTATTAATTACAACTACGCGTCGATCCATCGCTGCCACCGTCTCTGTCGCTGCTGCTGCTTCTGTTGATGTTTCTTATTCTGATTGGCTGTTACTTTTTGTCGCTGTCGCTGGCCTGCAACCAATGCCCTCGATAAAGTTCATCCGGGCTTAGCCACGTGCGCTGAGCTTGCACCTTTTGGTCAGCGATCGTGGGAATGCAGAATAGCATATTCCCAAAGTTGATTGAACCCAGCCAAGTGCATACAACAAGAACAATATTAAATGCATTGGCAGGAAATGCGGAATGGCATATTCCCAAAGTTGATCGAACCCAGCCAAGTGCATACAACAAGAACAATACGTAATGCAGTGGCCAAAATTCGCCTTACTTATGTAATGTTGGGTGTTAACTTATAGAAACTCTTCTGACTTTTCCATCCTAAGGTGAAGTATTCAACCTAACAAAAAGCGACCCAAAAACAAATATAGAAATTTCTTGACGGTCTAATGTTGATTAATCTGGTAGTATGTGTGTGTTATTTTACGGTCACACTTGCTCAAAGACATAGACAAACCTTAAATTCAAATTGTTAACTTTTTTATTAAGACAAAAAACATGTTTAAAATAAAAACATTCCATACGACCGCGTTCCTGGGGTAGAGAAAAGCAGCAGATGCCAATACTAAAGATGGCCTGAGAAGTGGAACTGGTTTGTGAGTCGTGCTGGTTCATAGTTGAACTTGTTGAATACTGGTTGCATCAAGCAAAAAATTTAAAATCTGAGAGTCTGTAAGGAAAATGAATTGAATCGGAGAAAAATAAGTAGAGATTTAAGATTAATTTTAATTTAATTTTAATTTTTTTTTCTACAAAAAAATTTTATTATTTTTATTTTTGTAGTCCTTTTTAGTGATAAAAGTTTTAGAAAACACAATATAGGCCAGGCTCAAGCCAAATTTAAGCTGTGAGAGTCATGTATAATTTTCACCAAAAAAGTTGTTGTCCACTTTTTTCAAAATTCAATAAAAAATTAATAACGGGTATAAGTTAAGAACGTAAGTAATTAAACTCTTAACAAATATAAAACAAAATCAGAATTATTTGTGTAATGTGGAACACTTTGAGCGTGAAAGTTGAGACACCCTTTTTCCATACAAAAAGGCCTCAGCCCGATAGAGGCCACTTCTGCTTAGTAAATTTCTTTGAAATTAGGGAAATGTGGTCGTTCAAAGAGCCATTTGGTTTTAGTTGTTATTTGGTCTAAAATAAACAAAAATTGATTTAGTAGATATATTTTATTATTTTAAATGCGTTTTTCTCGAAATCATGTTTTCTTCAGCTGCGGATCGTGTATTTCAAAAAGTAATGCTTCGATCATCATGCTGCTGTTACAGAAATGTTTGTAATGAAATTGCCCTTTGTCTGAACCTACTTTAATAATAATTTATACGGTTATGTATTTTTTGTAAAGCAAAATAACAATAAAATATTAAAGAAGTGATTTTCGACTTTGATAGAGTGCCACAACAAGAGTTTTTGAGATATTCTCTGTAAACAGTTTCTACATTATTTCTTAACAAAATAAAATTGGGTTCATAAAAATCGGATCTACACAGCTGTGGACGAACCGCATCTAGAAACACAACAAAATTGCATTTCTACTTTTCCTAAATCTTTGAAGATGTGAGCGCCAGAAAGTCCTTTAAGGCGATTGCGGGCGTTTGAGTAGGCATGTCAATCGGCTGAAACAAACTTGCGCTGCGTAGGAAGTCCAAGAATATGTGTGGCTAATCCCAATTTTCTAGCTTTTGTAGTTTTCGAGATCTCAGCGTTCATACAGACAGACAGAAAGACAGACGGACATGGCTAGCTCGACTCGGCGAGTGATCCTGATCAAGAATATATATACTGTATAGAGAAACGCTTCCTTCTACCTGTTACATACTTTAGCACAGTAGCTATATTAAAGGCTATTTCACATCTCTTTCATGGTTTAAAAAGGAAATCACACACACCATGGATTTTCTCATAAAACTGGATACATTCACTTTCTATCCCAGATTTCTGGTAACAGAACACACACACAATTATTACTCTCATACATAAAACACAGGTCTTTGAGTAGGCAAAGGTTTCAATTGTTACCTGTCTCCAAAAAACAACCTCACATATAGCGAACAAAAAAAAAACCTTGAATCCTTAAATACACATTTTATAGCACAAAAAGGTTTCAATCCTTCCTAAAAATTGTTTGATAGAGAACATCTGGTTTGATAATGTCTGATTTTCTGTAAAATAAGTACAAAACAAGAGAGAACGCTATAGTCGAGTACTTCGACTATTAGATACCCGTTACTCAGCTAAAGGGAGTGGGAGAGAGATTAATATATGCACGCGTCAAAGCTACTAGCGCCATCTAGTGGCTGTTTCATTTTTTGTTCATAACTTTTTAATGGATTGTCCGATTTGAAAAATTTCTTCTACAATTCGATAGGTATTGATAAACAGAATAAAACTGCATTTTTACTTTTCCGAAATCTTTAAAGTTGTGGGCGCCAGACACCTTTCAAAAAATGGTGTAGGGCGATTGTGGGCGTTAGAGGGGGCGTGGCACCTGTTTGAAACAAACTTGCGCTGCGTAGGAACTCAGAGAATATGCATGCAAAATGTCAATCCTCTAGCTTTTATAGTTTCCGAGATCTCAGCGTTCATACGGACGGACAGACGGACAGACGGACAGACGGACATGGCTAGTTCGACTCGGCTAGTGATCCTGATCAAGAATATATATACTTTATAGGGTCGGAAAAGCTTCCTTCTCCCTGTCACATACTTTTGCACGAATACAATATACCCTTTTACTCTACGAGTAACGGGTATAAATAGACTGAGCCATTTAATAATTTAGTGGTAACCATTCTAACTTAAAATATAACATTTAGGTGTAATGAAAAATAATCTGGGTGACCTGCACTTGACTAGAATGTTGGGAACAAATTATATTTAAATGATAAGGAAAATTCTCGACAATTATTTTATTAGTTTTAGAACCATCCGTGCACAATGTCTTGATAGGTACAACTTTACATCACGCGACTTTGACGATTTTTTGCTTATTTTTTCCGCAGAAGGGGGGGAGATTGAGAGATAGGCATACAGTAGATTTTTAAGGACACTGGTTTTAAAATCAGGTAATTACATACAAATCGCCCTTTTCACCTAGACTCGAACTAAGGGCTGAAACTCGACTAAATCCAGGTGGCGCACATATTCCCAAGACTCGAACCAGGGGTTGAAACGTAACTAAATCCAAGTGGCGCATACCCCCAAGACTCGAACCATGAGTTGAAACCCAGCTAAAAGGGTTGAACCCCGGCTAAAAGGTTTGAAACTCGGATATGATGGGGGGGGGGGGTAAGCGACTGTATGCGTATCTCTCAATCTCCCCCCTTCTGCGGAAAAAATAAGCAAAAAATCGTAAAAGTCGCGTGTGTGTGATTTCTTTTTTAAACCATGAAAGAGATGTGAAATAGCCTTTAATATAGCTACTTAGCACGAATACAATATACCCTTTTACTCTAGGAGTAACTGGTATAAATATTCCGTTTAATTAGGGCCACTCTTTGCCAACATTTTTTCACTATTCAGAATTTACTTTCTGCATTTCCCCTTGGATCAGTTTTTAAAGCAATTGCGTACGGAATCGGAAGAGCAAGGAGAGTGATTCCATCAAACAATAATGCCGTTTAATGCTTAGCGTAGTAGCGGCGCGGCGAAGAGCAAATGGAGGGAAACTCACGAATATAGAGCTTGGAGACCGAGAAGTGTAGAGTGAGAGGTTAAGAGAGAAGTCTCTGACAAAGAGAGTTTGGAGAGTTATGGCGGAGAGAGTGAGAGAGTGAACTTTGGACCAGGAGGACAAGAGCCCCATCTAAGCCACATGCACCATAAGAATCAGCGGGACGGCAGCAACACGCAGAACTACAATTTAAGGCCGTGCGTGAAGGACAATTGGGTCGAACAGGATCCACGGTCTTTTGACCCGGAGTGGAGAGATTCAGCGGACAGAGCGCAGAAGGGAAATAACGGTTCCCGAAGGCCCTATATAAGGCCCCCAGGCGCTGGCAGCTGAATCGGTCGATTACGAGGAGTCAAACAATCAAGATCAACCAAGATATCAAAGTGAAAAAGTCAGCCAGTACAGTGAACTACAAGTGAACAACATCAAGTCGAGTCGCCGGAAGCATCGCCGTGGGAGCCTACAAGGAGCAAGATCGCTACTCAAGACCTTCGGGATTGGATCTCCAGGAATCTCCGAGTTATGACACAGGTAGCTGAGGTCCAGAGGGCATCACACGGCTAGGTCAAGGCGATCCGTTTATTCCAGTCGCAACTAAATCCTCGCATTTGCGCCTGGAGAGTCGATTTGGTGAAGTTTAAGTTGTGAAAGCCTGCGACAAGAAATCGTGAGTTCAGGGAGAAACCTATCTAAACTTAGTGTGCCTGATTACCAGAAGAAACGCTACGTCCAGCCGAGCATCAAGCGTATCCAGGAACAGAGCGCTGGACTTCCTTAGCAGCAAGCCAGCCAACACAACACGACAGATCGAGCTACTAGGAAACGTCACGGACGGTAAGCCAAAGGGTGAAGCTAGGGAGAAACGTTCATTACACTAGGCGTAGAAGTGCTCGGCAGTATCCCTGCGTATCTTGGACTGCCAGCGCGAACTGAGTGAAACACTAGTGGGATCATCCGGGACAGAACAAGGGACAGGCGGTGGTGTATCTTAAGGAGAGACTCCAAAAGATGGCGGCTTCACTTCACCTTAGTCTGAGAACGGTGACGCTTTTTTAAACCCGGGCCGCTGATCACCTGGCGAGTCCAAGGCGCTACTAGTAGCCGTCGATTCCACGCATTAGAGACGAGCAGTGCCGAGCGTCTTCAGGGAGCTTCAAGGATCTTCAGGCTTCGAGGGTCGCCGCAGGAGCTACAGAACCAGACCACCGAGTCAACGAGGCGAGCAAGCATCAAGGCGATCAGGAGTCGTCGACGGCTACGAGTGGCCATATCAAGGCCAGCCGAGCCTGCAAGACCAATGCACTTCTACACCCGTAATAACACCCGATGATAACCCGTGAATTCTGTGCTTTCTCACTGATCTACTAAGCGGCCACGTCTATATAAATTTGGTGGGACGAACACACAACTATTCTGAGCTAGCCGCTCGAATCTCGTAGCGAGCACACCTAATAAATCAGTTCGTTACAACACTTTTACAACCAACAGAAATAAACCAAGATGTAAATTCTGAATAGGAAAAATTGAGCATTTCTTCCAGAGCTTCGCATCTCGCTCCGTTAAGTGTCTCCCGCAATGTTAAGTTAGTTCTAGTCAACCAATGTACAAGTGAAGTTGAATATACTGTGAAATTAAGGGAACCAAGTTCGGCAACCAGTTTCTCTTTTGACTATCTGGATTTTAAACAAACCCTAAGGGAAAAGCCGCCCCCATGGACCTTCGAGCCGGATTTACGGTAACACACGTACCTCCTTTCGCGGTACAGCCTACAAAGCTTCGACAGCGCATTTACAATACAGTCCAGATTATTGCCAATTTCCAAATATAACAAGGACGGAAGCTAACTTCGGCAAGCCGAAGTTGTAATAACCTTGCAGATTTCATGAATTTAAATTTGACTAGAATAGCAACATGAATTAATAAACAACCAAATATTTTATAATTGAAAAAAATAAAAATTTTTATTTTTTTTACTATGGGAGCTATAGGATATAGACGTTAGATCAAAACGCGCTTTGACCCTGATCAAGGTATGCACAAAAAAATACGATTTTGAATGATTCATGTCAATAACTTTTACACTGCGCGAAATATCTTGAAAAAGATCACATTTGAACCGATTTCACCCTATTATTCCTATGGGAGCTGTAGGATATAGACGTCCGATCGGCACGCGCTTTTTCCCTGTTTAAGGTATGCTCAAAAAATACGATTTGGAAAGATTCATGTCAATAGCTTTTACACTGCGCGAAATATCTTCATTTATTAAAAGCTATATCCTTTGTTCCTATGGGAGCTAAAGGATATAGACGTCTGGTTGGGGCGATTTTCAAACTTGATCTGCGTACACATGTTTTAGGACGACTGTAAAAGTTTCAAATCGCTAGCATTTAAACTGAGCTTGCAAACGGTATTAAAACAGAGGGACAGACGGACATGGCTATGTCGACTCCCCTATTGATCCTGTTCAAGAATATATATACTTTATGGGGTCGGAAACGTCTCTTTCACTGCGTTACAAACTTCTCGCCAAAATTATAATACACTCTGCAAGGAAATACGAAGTACAATTAACACGCATACATTTCCAAGTTCCCACAAACACACATATTTACGTATACGTCCATACATACACACATAAAATCCTGATGCATGCTTATTAATATTAACATTAGGGTGGACTTATTTTGTATAAAATTTCTTAGGTCATACTCTCACCCTCTAATAAATTGCCTTTATGTATCCTTAATCCGTGAAAGAAAGAAAAAGTAAAAAATAATTTGTTTCAGGCGGTGCGCAACGGCTTTAAAGTTTATTACGCATATTTCAGATTTATCTAGATGCCGTAAACTTGATTTTATACTTTAACAGTGTTTTAAAAAGTATCTAAATCGCTTTCCCGAGATAAGTCGTTGATAAAATTCAAGTCCCTGGGAGACTTATTTTAAACAACTTAAAAATAATAGTCAGCAGTTCTTTCATCATAACTTTTATTGGCGAACGCAAAAGTTACAGTTAATCTTCAAAATTATAATATAGAATCTCTTTTTTAGTGTGAGTCACACAAAAAAAAAACATGTCGGGTCTGGGATCGAACTCGGTCCTTTTTGTTCGGAGACAGAAGCTCTACAGGCTAGGCTACGTCCAACTGTTAATAGGCATGAAATAAACTTATACTTGACTGTTTTTTTCGAACGGAACAAAAAAGTTGACAAGTTAAGGAAGGAAGAAATATATTACGATTCGTACAAGTTATTTCACTGAAACTTAAGGGCCATTGCGCACCGCCTAAACACATTTTTTTGACACAGAAACCTACCATTTCAGATGCTGAGCTCAATCGACCTTAAAAAACTCCACCCTAATGTACATATACGTACATATCGTCCACTGCAACATATGTACATAAGAAGAAAAGCACATACTTTCATTCGCGGTATACCCTAAAAAATTTTAACAACGATATAATCCAAAATCAAAAATAACCCGTTTTCACCAAACCCACCACCAGCGATACGTCATTCCAGCATTTGCATGATATTTATTTATTTAAATAAAAAATTTATTTAAATAAATAAATACATTTATATATATATATTTATTTTCCTATTCCTAGCCCTTATTTCCGCAGCTCAGAAACATCTGCAGATCTTTGGAAGAACATTTTATGTACGTCAAAATAGCGGCGATGAGTTAGCAACGAAAGTAGAACGGTGGAATTTGAAATAGGTAATAGGGTATATTGTATTCGTGGGGTTGGTTCACTGTTAGACAAGAAGCTTGAATAAACGCTTAATAGCCTGATTTAGCGTGCATATTGGCACAACCTCTGTGACGGGAGCAGTTAATCAAATGGTGGATTCCCGATTTTTCTAATTCATTTTTGAAACACTTGTAGATCTCGGATTTGGATTTTGACGTACAATAACATTTTTTGTTCGAATCATCGTTATTTATTCGCACATAAAAGTAGTTGTTTCGTTTCCACATATTCCAAAGTTAGACCGGACCTGCAACGCTAATAGCGAACACAAGCGGACCGCTTGCAATTGTCTATAACGAGGAAACGAAGTAGGCACTGCGATATATTAATTTTGTTGGGTTTTTTTAAAATCAAATTAAATAATTTCCATACGATTTTTTTCTCTTCGCTCCACTATTTATTTATATTGTTGACATTCCGCTATTAGGATTTTCGATTTTTTGGGGCTGCACCTGTATCTTCCGCAAGTTATCGATTTTGTCGTTCTTTTTCTTTTGGAATCCAATCCGGTGATCTGCAACAGTGTGTCCTCACTCCAGGACACTCTGTCCACACCTGCCAAGTCCGAAAGAAACAAGTCCGCTTACTCTGGGACAAAGCCGAGAAAGAATTTGAATCGGGTCTAGACACGATTTCCAGTATTACGACTGAAAGGGCGGAGGATATTCTGGCGACTGCACCAAAAATATTAATATTGGTATTCGGTGTACGAAGAGCTAGCGGTTTAGCTCACCGAGCTAATCGTCCGAGCCAATTCTCAGCAACCAATATCGAGAACCAATAATCAGTCCACTTACATTCCGTCTGGGTGCAAGTGTCCTCCATGTGATACAAAAGTATTCGAAGGAGACTATCTAAAATGGTCAACATTCAGAGACCTTTTCACTGCCGTCTATGTCAACAACACTCGGTTGACACCGGTCGAGAAATTATTTCATCTCAACGCGAAGACGAGCGGTGAGGCAAATGCATTTGTTGCCCAGTCCCCACTCACCAATGATGGATTCGCTTCGAAACGTTTCGAAAACAAACGACTTTTAGTGGACAGCCAGCACAAGCTTCTATTCAACTTGAGTTCCGTCAACTCCGAAACTAGCCACTCCATAAATGAGCTTCAGAGCACGATCCAAGGGTGCCTGACAGCATTAGTTCATTCCAAAGTATCAACAGAAAGTTGGGATTGCATGCTGGTATACCTGTGCCAGTAAGTTGGTCATGTTGACCCATTCCTTGTGGGAACAATCTCTTACATCCAAGACCAATATTCCTACCTGGGATGAAATGAACGCGTTTCTTAGCGATAGGTACCTTAAAAGCTATTGAGGATATGCAGCAGAGTCTGAGTGGTCCGTCAACTTCCAAAAATTCCCAGGTCACAAAGAAGGATCACTCGTAAGCTCCCCGCCGATAATTTCTGTTGGAAAATGACATTACTTCGTATCGATGAGAATATCGTATAAGCAAAAGTATTCTGCTCACTACTGTAACTGGTAACACTATTATCGTCTTAGTTCCGATGAGCTAGTTCAGCTCTCTCCTTTTGCCGTATAATTTGAAGTCACAAGACGTGTTCTAAGAAAACTAAAATATATATAACAAAACTATACATAAACTTCATTTCAATTGGTGAAGATATATTATTGCGCCGAGCATATATTTCATGCAGCAAGAAGAGCATAGGACGACTACAGAAGGCCGATACATGGAATGATGAAATAAATAAAATAAAATAAAGTGACGCTTCCAGGAAATCACACATACACATACATAAGCCCATGTATAAGTTATGAAGTTTTGTAGTTGTAGTACTCGTATTGGTACTTCCTGAATTTCGCGCAGCAGTCGTGTCAGATTAACAATTCCAACTGAAGTTGATGGCCGGTTGACCGACGATCTCCAAATGATGATAACGTTGGAAGGTTGACTTCCCTTCGTGACCCGCTGGCCTAAAATCTCTGTCAGGGTATATTAGTAATAAGTCAATAACGGCGGATTGCCGGAGTTAGGTTTATGAGCCAAGTGCTCTTTATTCCAATAAATGTAAAACAGAACTGAACTTATAAACTGTACCCTGGCTAAACGTGGCCGGCAAGCCGACCGCCTGTCATACAAAAATGCTGACACTAGCAGAAGGTTCATAACTCACCATGCACGGCCCCTGAAGGCGTCTTATGCCGAGTCTGCACATAAAAACACTAGGGTGATCCGAGAACCTCCCAAGATTGGTACCGACTCATAAGTTACCCTTCAGTAATGTTAACTATTCCCCCCTTTTGGCTGTTCATCCTCTGGAGCATTGGCATACTTAACACGTGGTTATGCCCGATAATGTTTAACAGGGGGGAGACCACCACGCCCGCAATCTTTCTTATACTTTCACGCTGGTTAAAGTATTTGGTGCCGTTTACAAAGGCAAGTCGCTCAAATGTTATTAGATGCGTGCCATTTTTTTTTATATTGGGGCCGTCATATGTGCTGACTATTGCCGGACACTCATTGATTATCATTATACCGTCGTCTATCAGCGTTATGGGGCTTAGGTGGCTGGCCTGCGTTTCGCAATGCGCCCTGCGTGTAGACCTCGGGCGCACGTATCCTGTGTTGCCAGATTGCAGTATGCTCCGTACATTGTCGACATGCAATCAGTGATCGCTAAGACTTTCTGGTTGCACTCAGCCATTACGTTTTCCCGTAGTTGGAGAATGGTGTGTTGGTGAGAAACGGGAAAGACGGTAACCTTTTTACATATATATTTTATCTTAGGGTATGCAATGAGCACGTGAATAATATTATCGGACTGAAGGGCTTTAATATTAGATGCCTCTATTAGGCTAATAACGAGGAACCTCTGTGGGGTGATCAACTAAAAAAGACTTCAAATCTTCATGATTAAAAATGTCGGGGTTTATTATATTTGATTTTGCAAGTGTGTAATTAGCATTCTATTTCTTGCCAAAAGATCTTCGTATGAATGTGGGGTGTCAACAAGGTCCTTCTTTTTTGCCGTAATGATTTCGTTTACAGCATCGGTTAATTTGTTGATCAGTTTTGGCGTTTGGGTGATAATGATTACCTGTCTATTGTTTGATTCAATTAATCGGGACTCGGACATTTTTAACATTTCGAGGTCAGCTGCATCAGGAGTGCCCGCTTCCACTTTTAACGCGGTGCCTAAGAAGTCTAGGTTTCTGGCAATTCGGTGGTGTACCTTTAACACGGATAAAATACTTCTAATATGATCACTTTCAACGTTTAACAATTTTCGCATGTGTGATTGTGGAAATATCGCAGACAATCTAGTTGTTTCATCTATCATAATTGAGAACTCTGTCAAATTGCTTGAATGTCTAAAGTAATTCCTATGTTCCAAACACCAATGCAACTCCGTCGGTTATGGGGATGTACCGGGCGTGAGTGGTTAAATCTATTGTCTTTTTTCGGAGTGTGTGTTTGTGTTGGGTGTGTTAAGTGCGCGTAAAAATGTTATTTAAGGTTGTCCTTGTGGACCACCCTCCCTCCAATAAGGATAGCTGTCCCCATGTCCTCTTCTACGCGTTTTTCCGTGTATAACGGAGTTAGCTTATTGCCTAGTCTTCTATTGTTCTTTAAGTACACCTTTTCTTCTACCTCAAATATTATATTTTGTCTTGATGGGTTACATATGTCAAGATTATCCTTTTGTGCTTTTGCAATATTCATTTTAATTGCTTGCTTAACTTCTTCGGAAGCAGAGTGAATTACATCAATGGGTTTTTGGTTAATGATCGAATGTAATGTTTTATTGTATTCAACGGTCGCCCGCATAACTAGCTCCACTGTGTCATTAATTTGCTTATTTATTTTAATGCCCCTCGCTATTTCTGTTAGGGTGCTGTGGAGGCGATCGATTTGTCCGTTTGAACTACTGTGCGGCGGGGGTGCTTTTACAAGATCTATGCCATACTGATTTTTAAGTAACGATGTAATCGTTTCAGAACTGAAAGACGCTTCGGTATCACAGTATATCGTTTTTGTATTTGGGAATAAGTTTATAAGTTGGATGATAGGGATTTTCACGTCCACTATTGCCCTAGACAGTATTGGATGTACTGTCGCAAATTTTGAGAATTTGTCGATGCAAGTTAAAAACAGTTTTTTATCGGTGGTAAAAATGTCAATGTGTAGAATTTCGCCGACATATGACGGAATTGGAGTTACTCCAAGTTCTTGTTTCTTGGGGTGTCTATCATATTTTGCTGTAGTGCATATTTTGCAGTTTGTCACTACCTCTTTCGCTAGCTTGGACATTTTCGGAAAATAATAGTCGAAAGGACTTGTTTGATATTTTCCTGAGCAGCTCTGTGTGCACGATTGTGCTCTGCGGAAATTATTTCGATCTGTTCGCTTTTATCAGAAATGTCTGATACAAAGTTCTTGCAGTGCCAAAATTATAAAGTATCGCTTCAGGGAATACTTTGCCTCTTCTAAGATTATCTGATTTCTGAAACAGTTTAAAGGTTTTTCTGTTGTTTCTATAGTATAAGTGCTATATTATTCACTGTGAATGGTTGCACAATCAGATTCAGGTTCGTTTTGGAGGGCATTGATGTTTTGT
The DNA here is from genome assembly GCA_035046095.1 of Drosophila pseudotakahashii. Classification (NCBI taxonomy): domain Eukaryota; kingdom Metazoa; phylum Arthropoda; class Insecta; order Diptera; family Drosophilidae; genus Drosophila; species Drosophila pseudotakahashii. Next base: position 226,196 of record JAWNOE010000233.1, on the reverse strand, counting down.
CACGAAAGGTCGTCGGCGACATATGTACCCTGCAGTTCCATTCATCACCTTTTTAGCAGTGAATCACTGCCAAAAATTGAGCACTAAGCGCTCAATCACTAGTGAATTTGTATGAAAAATAGCGATGATTTTAACATGGGCATGTCTTAGTTGCTCATCACTGCCAGAAACTGGCGCTGATTTAGCACCTGTTCATCACCATTTTTCATCGCCTAATTCATCACCAAATTCATCACCTTTTCAGCTCCTAATTATCACTTAAATTCATCTCCCATTTTTATTGAAAATATGTTGAATTTCAATGCTTTTATCAATGGGTTTATCATTACATTAAATTAATACATTTTTACAAACTACGGTGACTTGTAGGGGTCTTCAGCAGGTTCTCAGCTTCCGGAGTCTTGGTGAGCTGGAGATTATTCACGCATTTCCGCACTCTCTTCGCACTCTCTGTAGGCTCCACCTGACCAATTGGATATGAATTTGGAAAATATTTGTTTTTATATTATATAACGAGGCAAGAATGATAAAAACTTACTTACATACATTCCTCTGGGCTGTAGGACAAAATTATTTCATCTGAAGAGATATTTTATAAGAACTGTGTACCATCAGCTTGACCTAAAAATATTAAAAATAAAGGATAATATACAAATTAAAAGCTACTGTAATTAAGATAAGACAATACACTTGACAATTACTTACCTAAAAATGTATTCTTAATTAAAGCACATTTGTTTAAACTCTAAAATAACTTATCACAGCAATGCTACTCTTTTAAAAGTTAAAACGCAGTTGATTACCGCGGAAAAACGGCGCCTGCCCTCGAGAAATAGAAAAAGAATACTGAGCGAGAAAAACAACATCAATCGCAATCTCTCTTGTTGTTGTCTTCAATTTGCCACGATCGCGCTTGCCCAGCTTGCAGAGCGAGACAGGCGAAGTTCGACATTTTGTCTCGTTTTCTAAGAGAGAGAAATTTGGGAGAGCGTGATTGAGAGAGAGGGGGTTGGTGAGAGAGTCGATTCTGCAGACGCTCTGCCGGCGTCGCAGTCGACTCAGTGCATTTCAGCGCTTGGGCTAAATTCGGGAACTGCAGGGTAAGGATTCTAAGGAGCTTAAGGACCTAGGACTCTAAGGACTTTAAGGAACCAATGGAATCCAAACCTCCGCGATGGATCTAAAGTCAAAACAGTGAGTACGATTGTGGGTGTGAGAGTGAAGAAAAAAAAATATCCATGTCAAAGCTAACAATCGAAGAATATCGTGCTCGATTAGCGCGTAGAAAAGAGGAAGAATTAATGCGAATCGCAAAAGTAAAATTACCCCGAAAAAGAGATGTGGCCAACTATATCGTGAAAAAAAGAATCAATTACCTTAAACATCTATTATTCACGCAACAACCACCTCCACTCCAACCACTACTCAAAAAAAAATTCGCCCTGAGGCGTAAAAGTAACGAATGCAATCGTCTCACCACATAAAACAAAATTCGACCAATTCTAACTAAGTGCGATGGACGTATAGGCCCCGTTCATTGCGCTACCGTTGAATCACAAAGAAGACATCATGCTCCCAATAACAGAGGACCAGTGCGATGAACATATATGCCGATCATTGCACTACCGTGGGGATCACTAAGAAGACCTCAGAGATGACCCTTGGCCAAATTTATTGACTAAATATTTTATCCCCTAAAAATTGTGAAAAGGACTGTGGTATCCAAACTGCAGAACTTTCTTTCAATGCAAATGGATTTTACTCCTGCATAAACTATTAGGTAGGGCTTGTACAACCCATATTATTCAAAAAAAGAATTTTCAAATAAAAATAACCCAAAATGGGAAAAGAACAATAAAAAGTGGAAAACCCTTCCGCTAACGTAATAAATGAGGTCGAAACTGACGAATCAAGATTTGGGTTCGATCAATATTTGTTGCTAATAATAACGCTAATCCCAGCAGCACACCTCGCATTAAAAATATTCAGTACTTATAAAAAACAATTTAAAAAAAATATATGAGAAGAGCAGTTTCTCTCAATAATTTGTAATGGAATGGAATACCGTTGTTGATAAACTATTATCATATAAAGAAGAATTCGATAAAGCGTATAAATGCTTAAATAAAAATACGCCTACACAAAAGATAACCTTAATGGTTAAACACTCTCTAATTTTGGTAAAAACTTTTAATAGCATAAGGGACGTTATATATATTCACCAACATAAACTTGATGATACGCAAAGAACTGTACTGTCGGATAGCTATTAACGTATATCATTAAAAATAAATTTCATAATACGAAAATACTCCCTACAATTTACAATCCCAAGCAGTTTTAAAAAGCCAGTGGTTTTTATACTCCTGTCCGAAGAAAATATTGAAACTGAATATTAAATGTCTGACGGAGAGGAATCCTCTCATTCATCAGTTACAATGGCACAGTCCCTAATTGAATTTCTAAACACTGCGAGTAACCTCATTCCAGATTTCGATGGACGGGCAGAAAATTTGCATAGTTTTCTAGATGCACTTCAATAAGTAGACACCATAAAAGGCACTCATGATACCCTAGCAGTTAGCCTAGTTAAAACAAAACTCAAGGGCACAGCACGGAATTTTATCAACACTGAGGTAAGCCTTCAGGAAATAATTCAGATATTTAAGGCTTAAGTAAAAGGGGAATCTGTAGAGGTCATTGCCGCTAAACTGATGAATTAACAAAAAAAAAAAATAAAACTGCCATCGCTTATACTACAGAGATAGAGACACTAACCAAGTCGCTAGAGACGGCATATATTTCGGATGGCCTATCCATCGAATTGGCCAAAAAATACTCCACGCAACATGCCATCAAAGCCATGACCAAAAACTGTTCTATTGAAAAAGTTAAGGTAGTTATGGAAGCAGGTACGTTCAATAATAGGAACGAAGTTATTTCCAAATTTGTTAATTCTTGCACCAACACACTGGGCATGCGGATTCTGTATTGTACTACCAAGGACAATATGGATATCGAACTTATAATAATTATCGTGGTCGAGGACGCGGTAACTATAATAATTAAGGAAGAAACTATGATGGAAATAGTAATTATAATAATCAAGGAAGAAACTACGAAGGAAATAGTAACTATAGGGGAAACAACAATAGAAATACCAACTATACCAAACAACTCCCCCACAGAGTCAGCAGTAAAAGTTATAGAGTCAGTCCACTTGTTTAATTTAAATTTGAGTAGCAATATAATTACTAAATCAACACTTAATAATAACAAAAGTACATTTTTAGTGGACACAGGCGCAGCTGTATCAGTTTTAAAAGAAAATGAAGTTGATGAACAAATAAAAATAGATCGATTTGACACCAGAAATGTTAACGGAATAGGAAGTAAAACTATTACCACACTAGACACTATAGAATGTGATTTAATTTGTGAAGACTTATTAATTAAACACAAATTATACATTGTACCAAAAGATTTTCTAGGAATTTTGGGATTAGATTTTATAAAAAAATACAATTGTGTCTAGGACTATCAAAATGAACAAGACTGGATTATTCTCAGGCCAAAAGACTATTTTCAAAATATTGCAATACCTATGCGTAATTCACCTACGATAAATATGATTACAATACCAGCAAGGTCAGAGGTAATAAGAAAAGTAAACCTAACCTCTACATACCAAGATATTTTCATTCCAGCGCAAGAATTAGAAACAGGAATTTTCATTGCAAATTCAATTTCAAATAGTACCAAACCAATACTTACATTCGCATAGTAAATCCCACAAACGATAACATTACAATTAATGACAGCAAAATTAAATTCGAAAATCTAGAAGATTATGAAATCGTTAAAAACAACCATACATCAAATAAAGAATATGACAAGGAAAAATTAGATAGACTCACCATACATTTTTCTAAATTTGCTGAAAATGTACTTCATAAACTTTGTTTTAGTTATATAGATATATTTGCAACAGAAAATGAACCAATTTCTTTTAATAATATTTATAAACAAACACTTAAGTTAAAAGATGACGACCATGTATACATAAAAAACTATAGAACTCCATATACGCAAAAAGAGGAAATAAATAAAGTAATAAATAAACTAATCAAAGACGATATAATAGAAACATCTATTTCACCCTACAATAGTCCGTTATTGTTAGTATCGAAAAAATCATTACCCGGCAGTAATAAAAAGAGATGGAGACTAGTTAACGAGTATTACTATAAAAGAGTAGATGTCGATTTGCGTCATATTCCCCCAGCCCAAACCATAAGACCTAAAATTCTGGACAAAATTGGGTCTGAATCGTGCGTTAGAGGAGGTGTGCACTAAGAAAGGATTTTTTAAAATTCGGCTCCTAAGGACTCCCAGGACTCTCGAAAAATGCAAAATTGGTTGATTCAAACATCAACCATTCCCACAGTTTTTAACCAAACAAGTTGATATTTTTTTTTTAAGCTTTGTTTGTGGAAATCTTTGAAAGCCCAGAAGATGAGCCCCAACCGACTTCCGGTTGGGGCACTTAATTAATTTTTCCGCACCGATTATGCGATCGGATCCATTTTTGGTTTAAAGTGTGGAGCTATGCCATACAATCAGTAAGGTATTTTTTTTTTTTGGACCCACGGTTGATTTTCTATGATTTTTTTGTTTGCGGGGGTTGCGGGGGTCCTTTTTGGCAGCACGTTGTTTTTGTTTTTCGCAGCACTCACGAACGTCAGCAAAAGCAGAGCGAGAGAGTAGTGAGCAGAGAGAGAGTCATTTGAAGCGAAAGAGAGGCGGCCAATGTTTTTTTCTGGTTTAGAAACTCCTGATAAAATTTGTACTATTTGGATACCAGAACGGATTATCTAATGGATGCAATTCTAAATCCAAATGTGTAGCTAATTTGTAAAATTCGTAAGGTATTTTTGTTTTGATTTTAAATAATTCATTTGAGGGTATTTAAGAGGAAAGAAGGGAAAAATTGTAGTCGTCACATTTAATTGTAAAAAACGCAACGACTTACACACACATTAACAAGTCGACATGTATGTATTGGAAATGCAATTGGCACGGTATTAACATATCGCATACCGAACTATCGATAGTAAAGTCATAGTATAATGTATCTTCTCTAACGAATGTATTGTCTCTTCTTCTGCCCACCACTATCACAAACGAATGTGTAAAAACTTAATCCTCTGTGTCAATTATCCTAAATAAAACTATTATTCACTACTCAAGCTAAATTACAACAGGTTATGGGCCCAGCACGCTTCCACTGCGCCAGAAAATAGTTAGCAGAAGATATTGAACAACCAGTGAGATTAAATGGCAAATTTCAATTCGTGGTGAAATTGCCGACGCGCACATACATATACATGTGAATTTGAGACTTCTGGGGACGAGACTGAAGGCGTCAAATTGGTGACAGAAAAAAAAAGAAAAAAAAAAGAGTGTTCGTTGCTTGTGTAGCTTCGTGATCTAGTTGCTTGTGTAGCAAAAGTAAACGCAAATTACAAAGAAAAATGAGTATTGCTAGTATACGCATAGAGCCTTTGGGCAAAGACAATTTCGACACCTGGAAAATACAAATGCAGGCCTTGTTAGTCAAGAACGACTCGTGGAAATATGTGAACGGGACTCATTTAAAACCCGAAGAAAACCCCACGCGGTGGATAAACGAAGATGCAAAGGCTAAGTCCGATCTCATTTTGGCCATGTCAACATCGGAACTAAGGCATACAAAAAACTGCGAAACTTCAAACGATGTATGGAAAAAGCTGCATAGCACTTACCAGTCAACCGGGCCAGCCCGTAAAGCCGCGCTGTTGAAATCACTGATCCTACTAAAAATGAATGCAGGCGGAGACATGAGAAGCCACATAGATATGTTTTCCGATTTAGTAGACAAAATAAACGAAGTTGATCTCATGAATATTGACGATCTGTTAACCATTTTGCTACTGTACAGTATCCCCGAGGAATATGAACAGTTCCGAATCGCGATTCAAACGCAGGAAAACTTAATCTCAACGGAGGCACTTAAAATAAAGTTATTAGACGAATACGAGGCGAGAAACAGAAATCAAAGCGAGTCGACGCCCGGAGCATTATTGGCACACAAGAAGTATAGTAACAACAAACCAAAAGAAGTAAGCACTAATCAAAAGTTTAAGTTTAAATGTTACAACTGCGGAAAAGTCGGTCACCGTGCAGCTGAGTGCAGGTCGAAGCCAATAAAGAACCAGAATGATAGCATGTACATCAACGCAGCTTATCATACAATCAGTGATTGCAGTAACTGGTGTCTAGACTCTGGAGCAACGTCACACATGTGCTCACAACAAAATATGTTCGTGAATCTTGAGCCTGCAGAAGGCCCGAAACTCAGACTGGCAAATGATGAGGCTACAGACATAAAAGGATACGGATCCGTGCAGTTCTCGCCAAACAACAAGTTCACTGCCAGCCTGAAGAACACGCTCTATGTGCCGGATTTAAGGACCAATCTCTTATCGGTCTCAAAAATATGTGATCACGGCTTCAATATTGTTTTCAAGAAGGAGAAAGCTGAAATTATTAGAGCTACAGGAGGAGAAATAGTGTTCACCGCTCCTCGCAAATTGGACTTATACCAGATAGAAGAAAAACTCGAATGCAGCCAGATCGCTGCAGGTAAGCAAAACAGCATCAAAGAATGGCATGAACGTTACGGCCATCTTAATGAGCCGGACCTAAAAGAACTAATAAGAGAAGGTAAAGTACAAGGAGCCAAAGTAAACCTCAAGGAGACTCTTCCAATTTGCGAAGTATGTATCAAGGGGAAGCAGTCCCAAAAGCCGTTTCCAGTATCAGATTCAAGAGCAAGAGACGTACTAGAACTAATCCACAGCGACGTATGCGGTCCCATGCGTACAAATAGCCATGGCGGCAGCCGCTACTTTTTGACATTCATTGACGACTTCTCAAAATGGTGCGAGCTCTACACTATCAAAACAAAGTCTGAAGTGTTCCAGAAATTCAAGGAATTCAAAAACTACGTTGAACGGCGAACTGGAAAGAAGATAAAAACAATCAGGTCAGATAACGGTACAGAATACACTAATAATCAGTTCAAAAGTTATCTTGCAGCCGAGGGAATAAAGCACGAGTATTCCGTAGAATATACTCCTCAACAAAATGGTACAGCCGAACGTAAGAACCGGACCCTTGTTGAAATGGCTCGCTGCCTGATGTTGCAAGCCGCACTTCCTGCGAGCTACTGGGCTGAAGCAGTAAACACAGCTAACTACATAAGAAACCGATGTCCTTCAAGGAGCCTATGTGGAGATACGCCCTTTAAGCTGTGGAACAATCGCATCCCAATTGTAAGGCATATGCAAAAATTTGGTCAAATTGCATATTCACTGGACAAACGATCGAAGAGTAAGTTCAGCCCAAAATCCAATAAATGCGTATTCGTTGGATACTGCACCGATGCCAAAGCTTATAGGCTGTACGATGTGGAAAAACAAATGTTAATTAAAAGCCGAGACGTCGTTTTCACAAATCTATTTGGGCACGAGTATAAATTCGAAGAGTTCATTGAACCTCAGATCGATGTCGACGTTGAGCCGGTAGCAGACAATCAACCAGAAAATGACCAAGATGACAACGAAAGCACCCAACCAGAAGATCCTGTGTCAGAGGACAATGAGCCAGACGATAAACAGCCAGTAAAACGTGGTCCTGGAAGGCCAAGGAAGCTGTAAGCAGGTAAACCAGGAAGACCCAGATTAATTTACAATCAGACCAGATCGACACACCCAATCAGCAGTTTGAGTCCGACTCAGAAGATGAGTTCTTCGAAACTACTTCACTTGCAACGAATTCAAAGGAACTGACTGCGAGCGCAGCACTTAAAGGTACAAATGCAATCGAATGGAAGGAGGCGTTAATAAACGAGTACAGGTCATTGAAAATGAACAATACCTGGGAAGTTGTTGATCGGCAGAAAACCCATAGGGTTATCGAAACGAAATGGGTACTTCGAACAAAATACTTACCTGACGGAAGGATAAATTGCCGTAAAGCTCGCCTGGTTGCCAAAGGATTCACACAACGCGAAGGCATTGACTATGATGAGACCTTCTCCCCAGTGTCCAGAATGAGCTCGATTCGAATTGTAATAGCTCTAGCAGCGGAACTCGGACTGGATCTTCACCAATTTGACTTCAACAGCGCCTATTTGAATGGAGATATTGAGGAAGAACTTTACATCAGCGTCCCACCAGAATTCCAAGAAATCTTGACAGCTAAAGAAAAAAAAATGTATGGACCTGAAAAAGTGTGTAAGCTAAAAAAGGCTCTATATGGCCTAAAGCAGAGTGGACGCCAGTGGTACAAAAAGCTAGATAGTAAACTCAAAGAACTGAACCTTAAGCCACTCGCCGCCGACAAATGCGTGTACCTGAAAAATGAACAAAACGGAATCCTGATCGTATCGCTTTATGTAGATGACCTCATAATCGCGACCAATAACACCCAAATGCTTTTACAATTGAAGCGAGAATTGTCCAACAAGTTCCAGATGAAAGATTTGGGTAAACTATCGTATTGCTTGGGCATCGAGTTTAAACAAAACAAAGAGAAAACAGAATTTACCATGGGTCAGCAAAATATATCGCAGATATTCTCAAACGGTTCAATATGGAGAATTGTAAGCCCATAAATACACCAATCAACACGAATGAGAAATTGTCAACTGAAATGTGTCCAAAAACCGAAGACGAGAAAGAAGATGTTTCCAACGTGCCGTATCAGAGTTTAGTAGGAGCACTAATGTGGTTAGCAGTATCAACGCGCCCTGATATTGCATTTGCAGTGAGTGCACTGAGTCAATACAATACAAACTTTGGAAAACAACATTGGATTGCTGCGAAAAGGGTATTACGTTACCTAAAAGGCACTCAGAACTATTGCCTGACTTACAAACGAAGTGGCAAAGACCTTGTAGGCTACGCCGATGCTGACTGGGCCGCCAATATTGATGATCGCAGATCTTTTTCAGGTTTTGCTTTTAAGTTCGCAGGTGCAGCAATATCCTGGGAATGCCGAAAGCAACGGACGGTTGCATTGTCAAGCACAGAAGCAGAGTACATGGCTCTGTCTGACTCATCAAAGGAAGCTGTCCATCTTAGAAGCTTTCTACAAGAAGTTTTGGGCCAACTGAAAACGACCATCATCTACAACGACAATCAAGGAGCTGGCCAACTTACACGCAACCCCGTGTTCCACAAACGCACCAAGCATGTTGACATCCGCCACCATTTCATCCGAGAGCTTGTTGAAGAAGGAACTATTTCAGTGAACTACATTCCAACCACCGAGATGCCAGCAGACATATTGACAAAGGGACTCGGTGCTTCAAAACACAATACTTGTAAGACAGCCTTGGGTATACGTCCAGTCGATCAGCGCCTTACCAATTGAGGGGAAGTATTGGAAATGCAATTGGCACGGTATTAACATATCGCATACCGAACTATCGATAGTAAAGTCATAGTATAATGTATCTTCTCTAACGAATGTATTGTCTCTTCTTCTGCCCACCACTATCACAAACGAATGTGTAAAAACTTAATCCTCTGTGTCAATTATCCTAAATAAAACTATTATTCACTACTCAAGCTAAATTACAACAGTATGTATGCGTTGTGCCTACTCCCAGCGGGAAAGTTCCTCTGAAGGAAAACATAAAAGTATACAGCTGCGGTCAAAATAGTAGTAGTGTTGCCGCCCTGTGTTTTTAAAAGTTTGATGTTGTAACTTTTTTTATCCAATTAGTCTAATAGTAAAATTATAATCAATACAATATTACCAGGAAAAGATCAATTACAACAACAAACTTTTAAATACACAGGGCGGCAACACTACTACTATTTTGACCGCAGCTGTATACTTTTATGTTTTTTGACTATGTTTTCTAGAATTTGTTTATGCCTTTAAAAAAATCCAAAAATTATTCTAAGTATGGGGTTTGAAAGATAAAAAATGTATCTTTTAAAAAACTTTAACATCGAATCAAACCATGCATCCGTTTGCCTCTGAGATCTCTGAGAAGTTGGCCAATTTCAGCATTTTTCGAACTTTGAGGTCCTTTTTGGAAAACGCAGTTTAACTTGGGAATTCGTAACGAATCCAAAAATATAGCATCCGTCGAGGTAAATTTAAAAAGCACTAAAAATGCTGCACAGTGTAATATTTGCAGTAGAAGCATTTGAATTAAAAATTGTTAATGTCTGAAGCATTCCCGGTTTTCGCTTGGCCGAATGGAGGTCTTAGGTATCCATGTCTTGTAAGGCTGTCTTCTGAAAATATCAAAAATAATTGAGATATGAATGTAAGACTGGGAATAATAATAAGAGTAATTACCATTATTACATCTCCGTACAATATTAAGGGATCTCTCCAGAAATTATGCCATGGCCGATCATTTACCCTCTGATCAGCTGTTTTATGTCGGGTATCTACAACAAAAACTATGAGAAGAAAAAATCAAATATGGCAAATGCAGGCGCAACAGTTCTGGTCCCAAGAAGTCTCAATCGGCCTGGCTGAAATAAATGTAATATTTTGATTACATATGTTAAATAACTAAGTTTATACAACCATTTAATGTACACCGCACACCATTTACCACTGGTGAAGATTAAAAACATTTCAAGTGCCACTGAAATGCAGAATTTGTGTTGAAAATAGCATCTGGAGGTGAATTTATTTATTAATGGCGAAAACTATCTTTGGTACTATCCTCTGTAACGCTGAAATAAAGATTATTAAACGACAACATTTATTTTATCACTCACCTTTTTCTTGTTTTTTAGAATTAACTGAAATTTTTTCACTTTTTTCACGAAATTTTATACTGACCGCACATCGTATATTTGATAATACCAACATTCCGAGGAAAGATAATAGTTGGTCATAATTTCGTTGCATCTTGAGGTCACACTTTGCCCGCGAATAAATATTTCGTTTAAATAATATTTTTCAGGGACCGTAATCATTAAAGGTTACGTATATTAATGGTATATTAGGTATTTTTCGCCAATTCAGTGTACTGCCAAACGAAGTTTTATTATTTAACAACACTTAGAAAATGGCGTAGGCCACGATCTGACGATCAAATTAGTTTATTTCATACAAAATTTTAAAAATCTTAAAAATCAATAATTGATTTCTATGTAAGTTAATGGCAATCCTTTATAAATTTGATCGTCTGACCGTGGCTTTACTCTACATTTTCATTATCTTAATAAAATATAAACAAATAAATTTAAATGTGAGAACAATATTATAAATAGCTGATTTTTTTGTTTAAAAATATTACAATCGGGATGACACAGAAATCACACAGCGCATAAGTGGCCTGAAATTGATGCTATTTAGAAACCCACCCTATTTAGCGCTCCGAATTTATCTATCCCCTCATTACTAAAAAAATAGGATTTCCAGTACACTAAAAACCAACTTCTCACTTTCCCGCTGGGCTTTTTTAGACCAGCTAAAATATTTAGCAGCAAACAACAAAATTGACGAAAACGATGGCGATATACATAGGTACAAGCAAATGCATTTCTCTCCAACACAAATGTAGTATCTGCATACACATTAAAAAATTTCCATTTAGGAGATGTAATATTCACTTAGCAACGCTTATCATCTGGATATTACCAGCTCAAGCCATATCGCAAGAATTTTTAAGATTTGCCAAACAATCCCAAAGTTATTTTACCTATGTATGTACGTATGGTTGAGTTCTATGCATTGTTCCTAAATTTTCAATGTTTCGGGGAGACTATTCGCAAAACTTGTGGGTGTAAGTCTGTTATGTTCACTACGAAAAAATTTAGCAGCTTGAGTTTTTGAGCTCTATTCTTAAAAATATTTTTAAAAAACAGACTATGTGTTCAAAATATTAAATGTAACTTTAGCGTTCAAAAATGAAAATTCCCATTTAATTTGCTAATTTGTTTTACTAGCTTTGTCAGTCCTGAAATTAAATTGAACTATTTCCGAAGATGCATTACCTTCAATGCACTCAAAAGAAATAACTGAAACGTTTATTGAAACTTTCTTAAGAATTTCAGTTTTGATATAGATTTTTGAAAATTTCTTTCAAATCAGCGAAATTGTATCTATTGTTGGTAGAAAGCATAGCATTCCTTACAGATACAAATAAAGCGTTTAAGTGAACTGGACAATTTTTGTAATGTTATGATTTGGGATATATGTATGTTCAAAAGTACATCATTTCTCAGAATTAGATTGTTGTGTTAAAGCTTTTTACCACATTTGTGTGTTTGGATGAGTTTCTTCTTCTTTTAATATAAGTAGAAAAAAACAAAAAGCTCACACACAAAATTGTGCCTATTTGACCTCTGGTGTGAGTGAGACAAATATATGTTGATCCTCGCTTTGATTTTCGTCAGTTCAAAAATGGGTGATGCACAGGACGGACGTGCGGGTGGCCAGGGGCCACCTAATGAGTTTCAAATACTTCGCCAATTAGGCCAGCCACAGATGCAGCAACAGGATTTTCAACACCAAGTCCAGCAGCAACAACAGCAGCAAAACGTACAACAACAGCAGCAAAACCAACAACAACAGCAGCCATACCAACAATAACAGCAGCAAAACCAACAACAACAGCAGCTAAACCCACAACAACAGCAAGTGCAGCAACAACAACAGCAGCAAAATCAACAACAACAACAGCAGCAAATCCAGCAACAAAATGCGCATTACGCAGCAGCGCAGCCAGAACAGCGGCTTCCCCAGCAACAAAGGCCAAGTTATTGGAAGCGGCAGGGACAGGTCCACAATCAGGTGCCAGTCCTGAACACCTCCTTGCAGCCGGCTCAGCAAGATATTAGGGCCCTGACTGCAAGGGTAGAGTATTTGGAGAGAATGGGTGCCCTACACCCCCTTAAATGTGTAAAACAGTTCAATAAAATAAAACATTAAAAAAACTAACAAATGTGCGTCTTTTTATTTTGAGCACTTGTTTTTGTAATTTTTTAGTTCTCTTTTTTTAATCATTTTCTGAACTTGGTTGTGACTTTTTGTTTTGTGGCCTTACAAAAGTGCGTACAATAACAAAACCAAAACTGTTAAAAAAGTATCATTTGCTGTCTGTTTCTATTGCTGTCCCTTTCTGTAAGCCAGTGTATGCTGCTGAATAGGAATGCTGCTGCTTTTTCTTTCTATTCCTATTCTTCTCCCTATTCTTTCTTGCACATTCTTATTCTAGACACTTCGCTTTGCTTCCTTGAGTTGAAAGCAAATGTGCTTGCACTGACTTGCAGAAAGGGACAGCAATAGAAGGACACAGCAGCAGCATTCCTATTCAGCAGCATACACTGGCTAACAGAAAGAGACAGCCACAGAAAAAGACAGCAAATGATACTTTTTTTTAACAGTTTTGGTTTTGTTATTGTACGCACTTTCGCAGGCCACAAACCAAAAAGTCAAATTTGAGTGAGGAAGTAAAAAGTAGAGTGCTCTATAAGAATTTTCAGAATCCTGGCTATTCTTTTTTAAAATACATTTTCGAGTAAGCTATATTTCTTACATATGTATGTATGTTTATAATTGGTTTGAGTGCAAAATAATTAAATAATTTATATTTTTCTGCAGCTAACTACAGCCTGTATCAAGCAGGCTAAATGAAAGTTTTCATTTGTAGTAAACTGCGGAATATATTTATGTACATTAGGGTGGACTTCTTTAAGGTCAACTGAGCTCAGCATCTTAAATGGTAGGTTTTTGTGTCCAAAAAATGTCTGCGAAAACCGAAAAATTTTATTTCATCGTTTAGGCGGTGCGCAATGGCCCTAAAGTTTCGCTAAAAACAACGTGTAAATTTAGGAATTTACTCCATTCCATTTGTTGTCAGATTTCAAACGATTTTGAAATAAATTATGGCTAACAGAAGCATTTTTCTAATCGGCAAGCTTAGCCCACAGTCTGGCAATGTAACGACCTTCCCCAGCAAGAGGTCCGTGCTGTCTGCATTGTTTTATGAGACGAGGGTGATGGGCCGAAACCTGAAGGATAGCGTTCACGGCATCTCGCAAAATTTGGTTGCTACTTGGTCAGGGAAGCACATTCGAGCTAGACCAATTCAGCACGTAAGATCCCAAATATTGCGCCTTCGTGAAGAATTCTTTGTTCTAAAGAAGAATAGATGCCGACGAGGAGAGCTTTACCGGAAACGTGAATCGACTTTCGAAAAATCCTTGGATGAGGTGTTTGATATCAAACATGCGGTGGAATTTGCACAGGTATCTGAAGAGCTAGGTAATTTTACCGATAGCGATTCTACCGATTATGAGCCGGAATGTAAAAAGCCAAGGAAACGAAAGTATGAAAAGCCAAAGGAATCAAAACAAAAGGAGTTTATTACTCCGAAGCTTGTTGAGGTCCTAGATCGGTGCAAGATAAGCTCTCGGAAGGCACAACGACGACCGGGCGAGCCGCAAGAGCCAGCTGACGCTGGCGAAACGCTAAACTGAATAAAGTTTTCCGATTTGTCCCAATCGGATATCTGGCATTTTTCTTTTGTCACGGGCAGTCACGCAATAATATTTGGTGGGACGAACACACAATATCTCTGAGCTAGTCGCGGCGTTTACGTAGCCATCGAACAGTTAAAACAGTTCGTTACAAATTGTATTCGTACTCGTTATTTTGAACCAATAAAGTTTATTTAGCATGTTTCTTTTTTTCCTGATACAAAAAATGTTGTCGACTTTTTAGCCGACAAATCGGCGAGGTTTGTGGCGCTCACAGTTTCAATGGTAAATAAAAGATTTTAGCCCCAATAATTTTAAAAGATTTTGAATTAATATCTTTAAAAAATAATTCACGATATGCACTTTTTTTACGAATATTCAGCTTTTGGGGATTTTGTGAACTACCCCAGAGCTGTGAGAGAAGTTCACCAAATTTCAAAACATAGGTAATTTTTGGCGTACTGTCAAAGTATAAAATCAGGTCTACGGCTTCTAGATAAACATAAAATATGCGTAATAAACTTTAAAGCCATTGCGCACCGCCTAAAACCCATTTTTTTTAACTTTTTCTTTCTGTTATGTATTAAGGGAGCTAAAAGGCAATTTATAAGAGGCTGAGAGTATGACCTTAGAAATTTCATACAAAATAAGTCCACCCTAATGTACATGTACATTGTACAATGTACATGTATTAGTATTCTTCTTTTTAATATATTTATTTGTGGCTGCTTATATTTTCTCGAGAGTTTACAGCAGTCTGTTTACATATAGACTGGATAAAAAATTAGTTAATTGCTAAATACTCATTCGTAGTAAACATCGGGTTAGTATGTAGTGCTAAGATATATACGGCCTGTATTTTAAAGGCTAATGCAAATTTTTCCATTATAGGTTTGCATTTGTATTAAACTAATCCTTAAATCATTTTAGAGTTTACTGCAGTCTGTTCTAGCAGGCTAAATACAAATTTGGGACAAACTCGTATTTGTAGTAAACCTTTTAAGAAAACAATTACGTTGTAAAATAGCTGACTATAAGTTTTCTAAAGTCTGCATTTTGAAGGCTGAATGCAAACTGAAGTTATTTTTGCATTCGTAGTCAACTTAATAGCATTTATGTTTGTTAAAAAAAAAGAAAATAACTTCGTCTGAAAAAATCAGTTTCTTTCTTAAATTGCTGATTATAAGTTTACTGCGGTCTGTATTTTGCAGGCTGAATGCAAACTTTATTTTACTTTTGCATTAAGTTATCAATATGGCTATTGAAAACCTAAAGATAGATGGTGTATTAGTCCCTCACTCCATAATGGAATCATTTCGCAAATTATACGGATAATTCTGATATAAACATTTATGACAATCCTTTAGATTATGAACGTGAAATGATGCGCCTTCACACTTTTTGTGCTACTTCTGAGTTAATGGCTGCAGGGGATTTGTACCCAATTTTTATTGAAATCTACTACAATGAAAATTTTCTTACCCACTTTGGAACAGAAGGGAGTCCTATAAAAAGACTGCGTTTTAGTGGCGATCTCTCCAATGGACACTTTGATGTGTTAGTTCCACTAGAAGACAGGCAAAACACGAATTCTCCTTCTCCAAGCGAAGTTTATCTTACACCCACCCTAAAAAAAACCAAAAAAAAGGCGAGTCCGATTTTCTGACCGAACAGCTAAAAAAATATCAAAGACTGCATCACAAAAGTATCGTGAAAAGGCAAAAAATAAAAGACTCACAAATGTATCAGAAAACGTATAAGCAGTAGGTGCAAATGCAAATGAATCAGAAAATGTAGAAGCTGCAGCGTCTTGGGAAATAAAAGAAAATTCTGCATTTAATTATAATGCTGCGATAGACTATGATACTGATAAGTATGTTCAATTAGGAGCGATGGACAAGAAGTGCGGATTTTGTGGAGCTTTAAAATAGAAAAATTAGCATAAAGATATATATTGTAAAGAAGGAAAAGTTAAACTTCCTTCTTACAAAAATTTTCCAGAGCCCCTAAATAGCTTGATAATGGGTAGTCATCCTGACTATAATCACTTCATGACGTTTATAAGAAAGTACAACCATTGCTTTCAAATGACGTCATTTGGTAGTACGAAAATTGTTAAAGATAGGTTCATGCCTACATTTAAAGTTCAAGGTCAAGTGAATCACTTGGTTGGTAGCCCCTTGCCGGCTCTTCAAAAGGAAGCTGAGTTTTTGAAAATTTATTTTGTTGGCGAGGATGAAACAGAAGTTAATTTAAGGAGAAAACATTATTCTGACGTTAAACATGACTTAGTAACGGCACTCCAAATAATGCTGCACAATTGTAATCCATATATTAATGGGTTCAAAACTGCACTACAAAAAGTTCCAAAAAATTGCCTGGATTTTAAAATGGTTATTCACTCTGGAAAAAAAAAAACAGCTGATGCTCATAGAGGACGCTATAATGCTCCTGCAGCCAAAGAAGTTGCTTTGGTATTAATTGGCGAACAATTTCAAAAGAGAGACATTGTTATTGAAAGTTATGAAAACAAACTTCAGCGCATAAGTGAAATCCATCGCTCATATGATAGTCTACAATATCCTTTACTATTTTGTCATGGAGAGGATGGATATTCTATTAACATACCTCAAATTGATCCAGTGTCAAAAAAAGACTTAAAAAAGACCGTGTCAGCATTAGACTTATATAGTTATAGATCAGCGGTCGGCACACACATACGTTGACATTTTGTTTTATATTTGTGTGAGTAATTTGCACTGGGCAGCTCATCGATGTGTGTGTGCAGACCGCTGTTATACGTTATACGTGTGCGAGCAGCGCGCCGGCAGAACAAAACCCTATGCTCACTTAATAGGGCGCTGCCGACCGCTGTTATAGATTAATGGTTCGATCATCTGAAGACAATCATTTATTGCGTTCGAAATCTTTGCTTAGTCAATTTGTGACAGATATGTTCGCAAAAATCGATAGAGAAAGACTAATTTATATTCGAAACAATCAAGCAAAATTAAGAGCAGAAACTTATATACATCTTAAAGATGCAATAGGCGGCCAAGATGCAGATGCACGCCAACTTGGTCAAATGGTAATATTACCTTCAACATTTACTGGTTCCGCACAATATATGCATGAAAAGACGCAGGATGCTATGACATATGTTCAACACTATGGCCGCCCTGATCTCTTTATAACATTTACATGCAATCCTAAATGGGATGATATAACCAAAGCGTTATATCCGGGTCAAAAACCCCATGATCGCCATGACATTATTGCTGGAATTTTCCATTTAAAGGTAAAAATATTAATGTTTTTATTGGATAAAGGCAATTTATTTGGTGAAGTCCAGTGCTTCATGTATTCAATAGAGTGGTAAAAGCGTGGCCTGCCACATGTACACATACTTCTTGGGCTGAAATCTCATATTATGCCTGAGCAAATTGATTCTATCATATGTGCTGAAATTCCCGATCCTGATAAGGATCCTCTACTTCATGATATCGTCAAGGCAAATAATATTCATGGACCCTGCAGGGCATTAAATTCGAAATCGCCTTGCATGAATGAAGGTAAATGCACGAAAAGATTTCCAAGACAGTTTTTGAAAGATACTTTGACTGGGAAAGACGGTTACCCACAATAGAGGCGAAGGGCTCCAATAGATAGTGGTTTTACTATTGTAATCAATGGTAACATTATAGATAACCGTTGGGTTGTGCCGTATAATCCACCTCTTTCGCGTGCTCTTAGAACCCATTTAAATGAAGAATACTACAGCTCAGTAAAGTCTATTAAGTATGTCTGTAAGTACATTAATAAAGGGAGTGATCAAGCGACAATTGCAATAGAAAACGTAAGAGTCGAAATAAAACAAGAGAGAACGCTATAGTCGGGTGCCCCGACTATCAGATACACGTTACTCAGCTAAGGGAGTGCGAGGATGATGAATATATAAAATTTTTTATCGGGCTTAACTTTTTAACGAATGGTCCGATTTGAAAAATTTCTTCTACATTTCGATAGGTATTGATAATCACAATAAAATTGCATTTTTACTTTTCCAAAATCTTTAAAGGTGTGGGTGCCAGACACCTTTCAAAAAGTGGTTTAGGGCGGTTGAGGGCGTGGCACCTTTTTGAAATAAACTTGCGCTGCGTGGGAACTCCAAGAATATGCATGCAAAATGCCAATCCTCTAGCTTTTATAGTTTCCGAGATCTCAGCGTTCATACGGACGGACAGGCAGACGGACAGACGGACATGGCTAGTTCGACTCGGCTAGTGATCCTGATCAAGCATACATATACTTTATAGGGTCGGAAAAGCTTCCTTCTCCCTGTTACATACTTTTGCACGAACTCAATATACCCTTTTACTCTACGAGTAACGGGTATAATTATATGAATGTGGTCGATATCTAAGCAGCTCAGAAGCGGAATGGAGAATTTTAGCGTTTCCCATACATGAGAGATATCCAGCAATCACTCAATTAGCTGTGCATTTGGAAAACGGTCAAAGGATATACTTCAATCCAGATAATCCAAATCAATTGGCTAATCAGATATTGAATCCGTTAACTACGACACTAATTGCCTTTTTTGAGCTTTGCAAAATTGACTCATTTGCGAGAACCCTTCACTATGCCGAAGTGCCTTCTTTTTACACGTGGAATTACAAAACATTTCAAGAAAAGAAAGCGAGGGGTTGATGCTCCAAATTTCCCTGGGGTTAAAAAAGATCAATGTTTGGGTCGTGTGTACACTGTTTATCCCAAAAATAGTGAATGTTATTATATTAGACTTTTAATCCATGAGGTAAGAGCTCCAACATCATTCTTGGATTTAAAAACAGTAATGGCTTGCAAAGCTTTGGGCTTACTGGAAGATGATAATCATTGGGACTTGACCTTGACCGAAGCTGCACAATGTCAAATGCCAACTAAATTGCGAGAACTATTTGCAATAATGTTAGTATCTTGCCAAATAAGCGATCCCCTCTATCTTTGGGATAAGCACAAATCAAGCCTCTCGGAAGATATTGTGTACCAAATACAAATGCGAGTAGATGGTAGTGTAGATCCAGCCCTAATGGAGCGTCCGCACACCAAGTGCTTAATTACAATATCGTACTATCTATAGGAGGAAATATTTTATCAGAGTACGGTTTACCTGAGCCAAACAGAGTCGATGAACCATTAGCAAATAGGGACTATTTAAGAGAAATCAACTATGAAAATAATGAATTAGGTATTATTAATGACGAAAATTCACTTAATGCCGAGCAAAACGTAGCATATAAGCACATATTAGAAAGTGTTGAGGCCGAACGAGTTGGAATATATTTTTTGGATGCTCCTGGTGGCACTGGAAAAACGCATTCTGCATTCAAACTTCCATAGAATTTAATAAATGTGGAAATGCCGTATTGCTCAATTTCAAAGCAGTCCAATATGGCTATGGTTTTAAAAGACTGTAAGCTTATTGTTTGGGATGAATGCACTATGGCGCATAAGGGCGGCTACGAAGCTCTCGATAGGACTTTGAAGGATATACGAGACAATAACTTTGTAATGGGTGGCGTTACTGTTCTTTTAGCAGGAGATTTTCGTCAAACCCTTCCAGTAGTGCCCCGCGGAACCAGAGCCGATGAAGAAAAAAGTGCTTAAAATCTTCTTTTCTGTGGCCTTATATCACGAAACCAAAAATATGCGTGTGCACTTGATCGGCGATCAATCTGCTGGATTTTTTGCAGAATCATTACCCCAAATTGGAGACGGCATATATCCAACAATTGAAGGAAAGATAAAGATACCAACATGCTTGGGAACTTTAGTAACTTGAGTCGAAGACCTTACTTCAAAAATATTTCCTGATATTTTAAACATTGCAGAAAAGTCGCTAGTTGTTGTCTGAACGCGCAATTTTAACTTCAAGGAATGATAGAGCTTCTTCAATAAATGACTCACTATTAAAGTCATTTGACGGTCAAGAGGTAACATACAAATCTATTGACTCAGTCACGGTATTAGAAGATGCTGTTCACTTTCCTGTCGAGTTCCTGAACAAACAAATCCCTCCAGGTTTTCCTTTGCATAATATTTCTCTTAAAATTGGGGCCCCCATAATGTTGCTACGTAATTTAAGTCCTCCAAAACTTTGCAACGGAATGAAATTGCAAGTTAAAGCTCTCCATAAATTTGTCATAGAAGCAGTAGTTTTTACTGGATGCGCTAAGGGTGAAAAGGTGTTTTTACCTAGAATTCCCCTTACATCTAACCTACCCTTTGAATTCAAAAGATTGCAATTTCCCGTAAAAGTCTGTTTTGCAATAACTATCAATAAATCCCAGGGACAGACTTTAAAGTTAGTCGGGTTAGATCTAAGAGAGGATTGCTTTTCTCATGGTCAGTTTTATGTTGCCTGTTCCCGAGATAGTTCGGCAATAATTTTAAATAATTTAATAATTTTGGCGTCCAGAAGAACGCCTAAATCATTTACTGAATATATACGGTCAAGTGGCGAGTTGAGTAGCGACTTAACTTATAACTTATAAACGTAGGAGTACCCCTATGAAAGGTCATTACGTTACATTTCAGGCAGTTCAAATTTAAGAGCTTATACTCACACCATACTTGAAAATTATCAATGTCTGATTGTAAGCGGAAACCAGACTCTATATTGTTGTATGTCAAACAAAGCTTAACATCATCAGCATACATCGTTAATAAACAAAGTAAACAGCAAAGGGCCCAAATGACTACCCTGGGCCACTCCAGATGTCACGTGGATCATTTTAGAAGCAGCGTTCTTAAATATAACCCTCTGAGTCCTCCCATTAAAATAACTTGAAATCCATGCTAAAAGATTACATGGAAACCCAAGCAAGTCTAGTTTGAATAAAAGTAGAGAGCGGTTAACAGAGTCAAAGGCTTTACTTAAATCTGTATATATAACGTCGGTCTGCATTTTATTGTTAAATCCGTTTATTACAATAGATGACAATTCAAATAGGTTGGTGGTAGTCGATCTTCGCTTAACGAAACTATGCTGACACGGTGATATTAGCGAGGAACATAAATGTTGCAAATGAGAAGTGATAATACGTTCAAAGGCTTTTGGAATTGCCGACAATTTAGAAATACCTTTATAATTCTGGGCATCCGCCTTCGCACCCTTTTTGTGAAGTGGAATAATAAAAGAGTCCTTCCAGATAGTTGGAAAAACTGATGATGAAATAGTCAAATGAAAAAGTTTAAGAATATGTTTGCAAATGGTTTGTGCACAAAACTTAAGCACACAACCAGGAAGTCCATCAGGACCGGGAGAATAAGTAAGCGTTGTTGTTCTTAAATCTCTTAAGAGAGAACTTTCGGTAATTATGGGGGAAAAAATACAATTTGCCCTATTTAAGGGATTAAGGTAGATTGATTTTGACCATGAAGAGGAGCTGTAAGTGGTTTGGAAAAAGTCGGCAAATAAATCAGCAATTTCAGAATCTGTCGATGCCTCCATTGAGTTAGAACGAACCGATGAAGGAAAAGTTGATGACTTACTTTTAGCGTTAACAAAGTTATAAAACTGCTTCGGATCATTTAAAAATTAAAATTTACAATGATTTAAATACATAGAATAGCAATGACTGTTAAGAACATTAAAATCAGATCGAGCCACCACATATTTCGAAAAATCGGATGGCTAACCCGATTTTTTATACTTGTTATAAGTGTTTGTTTTAAGATTTTTAAGTCTTTGAAGCGCATTTGTAAACCAGGGGGCCTGTTCGGCCTTGGTGGAAGCCTATCAGGAACGCATTCATTAAAAAAAGTGTTTAGAACGCTATAGAAAAGATCAGTGGCACTTTCGATGTTCATTCAGTTATAAAGATCTGTCCAATTATATTGCGAAATCATTAAGTAAAGATTATTATAGTTACATTGACGAAAGCATCTAATTTTAGTTGGAGAAACTAAAGGAGAGAGGGTATCAAGGTAGGGGAGACAAATTGTCAATTCCATTGTTGGATGGTATCGGTCTTCTGGTACCAAAAGAGCGTAAATTCTAGATACCGTGACTTCAGACGGCTCTGAAACAAACACAAGATCTAACAGTCTATTTAATGAATTTCGTATAAAGCTAACTTGCTGTAACGATAATATAGAAAGGCCATCCACAAAAACATGGGCGGATAAGGGAATAGGGACAAGTGAGTCAGTAGAAGGGGACCAAGAAATGTCTGGGAGATTAAAGTCACCCAAAACAATCAAAAGGTCTCTGTTGGAAAGAGAGGATAGAATAGTTTTAATAGCAGATAGATAGATGTTGCTCATAAATTATTAAGTCAGAGCCAGGTGGAATATAAGAACATGTAACAAAAATAGACAAGGATTGCAGGGAAACTTTTACACTAACAAATTCTATGTTATTGGGGACGTGAGAGTGAATTCTCTCCGAATTTAGGGTAGAGGTAACGGCGATGAGAACACCCCCTCCCCTACGGGAAAGGCGATCGGTTCTATAGGTATTAAAGCTGTTTGACAAAACTTCAGAGTCGGTTATCTCTGGTTTCAGCCAAGTTTCTGTAAATGCCAGGATATCAAAGGTAAATGCCGAGGAGTCAGCATAAAGCTTGGGTAGCTTTATGATAAGTCCTCTAACATTTTGGTAAGCCAAGAATAAACTTTTCAGTTTTTTGTCACTCGACGTCGGAATCAGTCGGGTGTAGACGTGTTTTCTTAATGCTCCGGAAAAACAAAAGAAAAACAATCTTTCACCCAGTTGAAAACGTTCGAAAATTTCGCGATGCTAATCGCATATTGTAAACTAAAGTTTTAATTAATTAATCTTTACGCACTAACAATAAGCAAATGATTAAGAACGTGGAACAGCGCACTCAACGCCAAAAACAACAAGACGAAGCCCGTGAAAAAATTCAGAGAGAGCAAGACAAACGTCGTCTTTCTTTGGCCCGCAACAATGCTTTTTTCTCTTTTACGAATAATACTCTAGAACCGAAAGTGCAAGAAAATGCAAGTTTACTGACCGCCGAAAACCAGAGAGCTAGTTCTTGCTCTCCCGCCCTGCTTCTCAACGCTCAAACGCCATGGAGTGAGCAATGCAAAACTCCAACCGAGCTTCAGCCACCTGGTGCAACAACAACAGCAACAACGGCCTCTGTCGCCAACATTGCAATAACGACTCCACTCTCTTCTTCTGCAGCGGGTAAAGCAACAACACTATTAAGTGCAAAAATCGGGTCAATCAGCAAAAACAAAGCTACGGTTGAAGAAATGACAAATCCGCAAGCGGGTTCGGCCATGCAGACAGGCATGGATCGCTTCATAAATATTTCCAAGCGCAAGCTAACGCCCTCAAAAAATGCTGACGGCAATAAGCCCAAAGTAAACCGTACCAGCAAAGGCCCTGAAAATCTCGGGCCACTAAATGAAAATAGATTTTCCATTCTGGCGGAGCACGAAACAGAGTCTGAACAATTAGCCCCAAGAAAACTGAAGCCGCCACCTATCTTTATTCGGGAGAAGACCTCGAATGCCCTAGTCAACAAAATAGTTGAGCTTTCATGTTATTCCGCTTATGAAAGGGAATATAAGTGAAACTAAACTGCAAACCAGAACTGAAGACGATTTCCGAGCAGTGTCAAAGTACTTAAACGATGCCAAAAAGAATTACTACACGTACCAGCTAAAAAGCTGCAAAGGCTTGCAAGTTGTGCTTAAGGGAATAGAACCCGATGTGACCCCCTACGAAATTACAGAGGCTTTAAAAGAAAACGGTTTCTGTGCAAAAAATGTTATAAACATTATGAACAAAAACAAGAAGCCGCAACCACTATTCAAGGTCGAGCTGGAGCCAGACAGCAGAACTTTGAAAAAAAACACAGTGCACCCGATCTACAAGTTGCAGTACCTGCTGCATCGTAGGATCACAGTAGAAGAGCCGCACAAACGGAACGGGCCAGTGCAATGCACGAACTGCCAGGAATACGGACACACCAGGGGTTACTGCACCCTCAGGTCAGTATGTGTAGCTTGTGGAAACATCCACGACTCCTAACCCTGCCCTGCCAACAAGGAAGACTCTCTCACTAAAAAGTGTGTAAACTGCCAAGGAAACCACACAGCAAACTACAGAGGCTGTCCAGAGGCTGTAAGAGCCAGTGGTGGATCCATAATTGATCTCACGTTCGTGAGCAGCTCCTTAGCCAGCCGAACATCCTGGAGGATAGGCGATGTGTACTCAGCCAGTGATCACGAAGCCATACTTCTGACCATTGGCGACACAGCGAGCAACAGACTGCCGCCGGCTGTACTTAGGAAGGCCTACCGACAGGACACGTTCAGGACACAAGCCTTTGCCAGAGCGCTGGAAGGCCTGGCGGTCTCCGATGGGGACACGGCTGACGATGCAGCAAACAAGCTGGCAGCTCGCCTAGAAGAAGCCTGCGATCAAAGCATGGACCAGCGAAGGACATTCCGCAAGGATCATTCGCCTGTGCACTGGTGGACGGAGGAAATCGCGAGTCTGCGGAGGACCTGCCATCGGACAAGAAGGTTGGTCCAGCGTGCCAGGGGCACACCGAACCTGGAAACCCTCAACAAAACGTACAAGGCTGCGAAGAAGGCACTTAAGCTATCGATCAGGGACAGCAAGAGGGAATGCTACTGGAAGCTATGCGACGAACTCGAGAACGACCCTTGGGGAAGAGCGTACAAGATGGTTGTGAAGCGTATGAGTGCTGGCAATAGATCGCCATCAGACCCGTCGGCCCTAGAAGCCATCGTACAAGCGCTTTTTCCAGCGGGACGTAGGCACTCCATTCCCCGCTGCACTAGTGGAATCAGTGACTCCATATGTCCTGTCACGGAGGCTGAACTCCTGGCGACTGCTAGGGTCCTACCCAATAAAAAGGCACCTGGACCGGATTCAGTCCCGAATGGAGCAGTCAAGGCCCTGCTCTCTCTTCAGACGAAGGCGGTAGCAGATTTGTTCAACAAGTGCCTAGTGGAAGGGACCTTTCCCGACCGGTGGAAGCGCCAAAAACTTCTGCTACTCTCGAAGCCGGGCAAGCCAGCGGGAGAACCCTCGTCGTACAGGCCCATCTGTCTGTTGGACACCATCGGGAAGGTCTTCGAGAGGGTCATAGCAGCAAGGCTGAACGCCGCCCTTGAGAGCGCAGGAGGACTTTCCCCCAACCAATATGGGTTCCGAAAGGGAAGATCAACCCTGGATGCGATCGGGAAAGTAACCAAGATTGCCGCTGAAGCCATCGCAGGTGCAAGATGGAAGGGAGGGACGAAGGAGTATTGCCTTTTAGTGACCCTCGACATCCGGAATGCGTTTAACACGGCGGATTGGGGAAGGACGCTGGAGTCACTAAGGTCCTTCAATATCCCCGGGTACTTGCTGAACGTAGTCCACAGCTACCTCAGCAAAAGGCAGCTGTCCGTCGACACCTCATCCGGACCAAGGATCTACGAGGTCACTGCCGGAGTCCCACAGGGTTCGGTGCTCGGGCCTTTGCTGTGGAACACTATGTACGACGGTGTCCTGAAGCTCCCAATGCCAAGCAACACCAGCATAGTCGGCTTCGCCGATGACGTGGTGCTGGTAGTGGTTTCCAAGCATGTGCCAACTGTAGTCGCGACTGCCAACAGGGCGATCAAAGCGGTGGAGGCGTGGCTTTCTGTGGCGGGCTTGGAACTGGCAGCACAGAAAACGGAGGCTGTCCTAATCACGAGCAGGAGAGTGGTGGAGACGGCGGAGATCCTGGTCGGTGGGACCACAATTCAGTCGCAGCGTGCCCTGAAGTATCTGGGAGTAATGCTAGACACACGCCTGTCGTTCCGCGAGCACCTCGAGTACGCGAACAAATAAGCGAGGGAGACGACAAGATCGCTCTGCAGGATCCTGCTGAACACGAGAGGGCCGAAACAGGACAAGAGGATACTCCTCGCGAGCGTGGTCAAGTCGCAATTGCTGTACGCGGCACCGGTGTGGGCGGAGGCCACGGCTAAGGATAGCTACATGCGAGAGGTCAACTCGACATATCGTCTGTGCGCTATCAGAATATCGTGCGCCTTTAGAACCATCTCTGACGATGCGGTTCTAGTCATCGCTGGCCAAGTCCCGCTGGGAGAACTCGTACGGGAATCCAAGGATATCCGCACCACCCTGAGTCTCATCCAGGATGATCCGAGGGCCAAAGCCGAGGCCAGGGCCCGCTCCAGAATGCAGAGCGTCAGAAACTGGCAGAAAGCATGGGATATCTCGAGCAATGGACGGTGGACCCACAGGCTCATCCCCTGCATTGAGGCGTGGGTAAATCGCAAGCATGGCCAGGTGGACTACTACCTAACGCAGGCGCTAAGCGGGCACGGCTGCTTCCGGAGCTACCTAAAGCAGTACGGACACGAGACGGAGGATGGGTGCCCGGAGTGCGGTAGCGGGATTGCGGAGGACGCTCAGCACGTCCTGTTTGAGTGCCACCGGTTCAACAACGAGCGCCAAGTGCTGGAGGAGATAGCCGGGGCAAGAGTCCAACCTGAAACCCTCGTTCCCCTGATGATAGGGAACCAAAGGACGTGGGAGGCAGCAGCAGCATTCGCAGCAAGCGTTCTGCGGACGCTGCGATCGCTGGAGAGGGAAAGGAGAGGAGCAGCGGGTTAGGTGGCCATTTTTCGCGCGAAGCAATGCCTTGCGGCGGTACCGTGCGAAGTCGCCCCTAATCACGCATAGTCAATATTGCTAGTTTATATAATCATTGTTGTTGTTAATAAAGGAATACAAAAAAAAAGGCTGTCCAGTCTACAAGGAGATGAAAAGTCGGATGCAACGAACGACAACGGCACGCTACCAGAACACACAGAACAATTACATGAGATCACAAACGTCACCGGAAGTTTTCTTCGCAAAAGCAGCCAGGTCTTCATTTGGCCCTTCAATTACCACCAACGGCATTTCTTACGCCAGTGCTCTAAAATCAGGCACAGCTCACATAGAACCGAAAATGGATAACATCCCGCAGGCCATGGGACATCCCCAAAGTGACATGGAAACTATGATGATCACTTTGCAACATAATATGATGGAATTTATGTCCTTCATGAAAACCACCATGCAAACCCTTGTGCAAACCCAAAACATTTTGTTACAAATCAGCAGTCCAAATAAACTATGCCTAGTCTTCGAATAACTTTGTGGAACGCCAACGGTGTTTCACGGCATAAACCTGAAATAGGTCAGTTTCTGAACGAACACCACATCGACGTTATGTTGCTGGCAGAAACGCATCTCACCAGCAAATATAATTTTCAAATACGGGGATACACGTTCTACAGCACAGATCATCCAGATGGTAAAGCACATGGCGGAACCGGCATCTTAATAAGAGACCGCATCAAACACCACTTTCACCAAAGGTTTGCAAAAAGTTATTTGCAAGCTACATCGATAAAATTACAGTTGGGCAACTGCAACCTTGCCATTGCCGCTGTTTACTGCAATTGCAACGAAATGACCTTCCAGCTCAGCAATAGTTATTAGAGCCCTTTAATCTCGCGTCAGTCATCATGACTGTTAGATAGTTTTTTTAATTTAAGATTTTATATACTTATTGTTAGTCTCACTTCAGAGAAGATCCAATAAATAAAATGCATACGTAAAAAAAAAAAAAAAAAAAAAGTTTTTTGTCACTATGGGAGGCCTGTTATTTGTTCTCGGCTTATTTGGAATAAATTATTTTATAACCAAATCATCATTAAGCCAAAAGCTTTCAGAAAGAAGTTCTTTAAACACATCAGGCGGAACAAATATTTTAAAAGATGATATCCTACGGGCGTAAGAAAAACGAAATTGTTCAACAGCAATGTCCTCGGATGGGAATTTTTCACGAATAAATTCCAAAACATCCTCGGATGTTGTATCTGGGGTAAATCTAGATACGAATAGTTGCTTCCTATGTGGAACAAACGGCAGTTTTTAACGACCCCCAGCAGGAATCTGAACCTCGCTCTCCTGGGACCCAGAAGCGGTTCCTACTGTATCTATAGGTACAGTCAGCACCGAATTCTGTGCCTCAGGTTGGCTTCCAGAAACAGGGTAACCTCCGGAACTGGCTGTTTCCATAGGCACAGTTGGCTCGCTTACCCCTGTGCTGACAGGAACTGCTGCAGCTACCGTGTGCAGTATTTTGTTCTGTTTCACGGTCTTATTAACTGCCCCTGAGCTGGGTTTTTGCGTTTGGGCGACTCGGTTAATAATAATTTCTTATTATTAAATTGTTCACAAACAGAATTGAACCCGTTATTGAGCTGTTTAAAAACTCGTGAAAGGTTCAATAGACTGTCATTTCCTTGCAGAACTCACATGCCTACATGAGACCTGTTTGAATTTCAATGAAGTCTTTAACTCTGCCAGTAAATCCTGCACATTTGACGTGCATGACCGAATGTTTCTCATTACAACAAAATCACCTTCTTCGAATTCTTTTGTGATTTTTCTGAAAATATTCCTTGCTTCTTTTCTGACACTTCTATTTTATCTGAATAGTTCTTACGGACATTTCCTAAATCGCCATATGGTCTATCTTTTCTATCATCTAAATATTCTGTTAATGCGTCAATATTGCAGCCTCTCTGCTGAATTCCAAATAATAAAACTGATGCTAATTCCTTCGTGGTTGAATGCTCTGAATTATTAATGACATATTTGGGCCTAACCAGGAGCTTGCTACCTTGACGTGTTCAATATTGTTTTCTTATAAAAATTTAGCAAACTCTAAAGGCGTAAAACATGTACCCCTATCACTTATGATTCTACGTGGTCGACTGTAGTATTGAAAATATTTCGGGAAACACATGTTGACTTCTTTCGTACTCGTTGAATTTACAGAACACAATTTAAAAAATTTGGTAAATCCGTCAATAATTACTAACAAATGTTTCTCTTTCGATATAACTGGGGCAATGGTCCAAAATGGTCTACATGTAATGTATCAAACGGAATTGGTCGCTTGGGTATATTATGTTGGGTTCGATTATTTGCATGTGTAGGTACTGTAAACATGATACAATCTAAACAATTTTCGATAAACACCTCTATTTTAGATTTCATGTTCGGAAACCAATAATGTCTCATTATTTCTCAATCCTCATTGAGTTCATACTTAACACCTACTTTTGTGAGCTCTTGCAATGGCTTAGCTATTTTTGAGTATGCCGGAATAAATATCCTAAAGTAAGAAAATAATCCTAAACATTTTTGCATTCCATGGCGATGTCTTTGAAACTATAGCAATATCGTCTATGTAAACTACTACATTTCCTTCGCGATATGAAAGTCTTCTCGGAACAGAGCGTACAGGTTCTTCCGACTTAAGCCTTAGCCTCATTTCATAACCTTGTTGGATAACTGGGATGTTGGATAAACATAAGTAATTCAATCTTATTATTTCACTGAGCTCACTCCGATCTCTATCACTCAACTTCGGGTCAATGTCAAAACTTTCATCATCCTTGAATACATCAATACTATATATTTATAGTATGCAGTCATTGCTATCGATTTCACTTTCTTCAAATAATTCTTCAAAGTTTCTATTGCTTATTAATTATTTACTATCTCGATACGATTCACTATTTTCTTATATATTCAATGGTTCAATATTCACAAATTTTTTCAATGGTTCACTGTCAATGTTCAATCTGTTCAATGATTCACTATTCTTAAATAAATTCAATTCTATAATTTCTTTTATCGTATCTTTAGAGATAAATTTTATTCCAAATGTTTCTAAAAACTTGCGGCTTAAAAGAACATTAGTTGCAACATAGTTGTTGGGTACAACAAAAAACAAGAGAGAATCCTGTAGTCGGGTGCGCCGACTATCAGATACCCGTTACTCAGCTAAAGGGACTGCGAGGGAGATGGAGACATATAACTTTGATTGGGTATAACTTTATAGCGAATGGTCCGATTTGGTCCGAATTTCTTCTACATAAGTATTGATAAACACAATTTTTACTTTTCCGAAATCTTTAAAGGTGTGGGCGCCAGGCACCATTAAAAGTCGATAAAGGCGATTGTGGGCGTTAGAGGGGGCGTGGCGCTCGGCTGAAATAAACTTGCGCTGCTTAGGAAGCCCAAGAATATGTGTGGGTAATCCCAACATTCTAGCTTTTGTAGTTTCTAAGATCTCAGCGTTCATACAGACAAACAGACGGACATGGCTTGATCGACTCGGCTAGTGATCCTGATCAAGAATATATGTGGGACCGGGCTGTGACGAGGTTTTTTAAGTAACGTACACACAATTTCACTGGTTACTCGGCGCAAGTGCTCGTCTGCCTTGGGCCTTCGCTGAATACTGAGTCTTTAGCTACGTCATATGTATCATTCGATTTCACCCTTACAATGCGGTATGGGCCAAGATACTTCGGCTTTAACTTTAGCCCTGGACCAAGCTGGGTTCTCTTAATAGCAACTAAGTCGCCGACTTGTACTTTGAAGCTGGTCTTCGCCGTAGGTTGTATCTTTTTTTATTTTCGTCCTGTATTTTAAGAATGTGCTGCTTTGCTTGATTTCGAAGTTCATCTCGATCGTCGTTGAAGAGCTGAATCATTTCTGCCTCTCACATCTGCTGGATCTGTATGTCGGCTTTGAGACGCATCTTGGTTCCCGTAAGTAACTCAAACGGCGTTGTTTTAGTGCTTTTGCAAAATGTTGAGTTGATGACTTGCTTTACGCTGCTGACAAACATAAATCATTGTCGTGGTACAGCGTCGATACAGCATCTTTGGTAGAGGTCGTCTTGGTCGGATAGAGCCAGCAAAATTTGGTAAAACTATCGATTACTGCAAGTATGTGCTTATACTGTTTGTGAGTTGACTCCAAAGGGCAAAGGAAATCGATGTGATACGTCTGCAGTGGTTTTTCGTCCTTGCTGAGTGGATGAAGTTCTCCCTCTTGCTTTCCCTGCTTACGGTTACTGACAATGCATGGTAAACAGCAGCTTATACAATTCTGAATCTTCTCTTCCAGCTTCGGTAAGTAGAACTCCTTGCCAATGATCTCCTTACACTTCTTGACAGAGAAGTGACCGTGTTCGTGTGCTTGCTTGATAATTTCTCGTTGCATACCCTAAGGAACAATAATAAGTTCACAGTCGTCAACAACTTGTGTAAGAGTCCCGATGATACGAAATAATCTTTATGGGTCGTCTTTTCTGCAAGAATGTCTATGATGGCTTTAAGCTGGTCGTCTTGAGACTGAATGTTCTTGATTCTGCTATGTACTGACGTCTCTGTTATCATCATCATGGGAGCTCGTAGCGCGTTAACTTCCTTTCAGCATCTGTCGTCTTTTTGCTCATGTAATAAACAGGATGCCAATGGTTATCATCCGTACTTTGTTGCAGCCAAACTGCGCCGAAACCATCGATTGAGGCGTCCGTAAGGAGTTCAGACTCTTGCTGCTGATGGAAAATTTTTTGGACAGGCTTTTGCGTAATGAGAACCTTTAACTTGTTGTTGGTCACCGAAATGAATTTTGTTTCGTCATGTCAGATAAAGGTTTAGCTATCTGCGAGAAATTGGCGATGAACTTTCGGAAATAGCCCACTAAGCCAAGGAAGCTCTGTAGCTGTTTCAGGTTAGTCGGAACAGGGAACGATGTCACAGCATGTGTTTTGGACGGCGATGGACTTATTTTCTGATTTTCAATTATGTGACCTAAGTACTCAATTTTGGTTTTCAGAAAATGACATTTTTTGAAGTTAATTAAAAGTCCATACTCTGAGCATCTCTTTAGAACTTCAATGATGTTTTCAACAGCTTCTTTTTCGGTTTTTGGCCACTCCTTTACCAGTCAGGTCTCTAAAGATAGCATTCACATGTCGCTGGAATACGCTCGGCGAATTGGAGAGACCGAAAGGAACTCGAAGGAACTGATACTGTCCGTTGTGTGTGACAAACGACGTATACTTGCGACTCTCTTCTTCTATACCGACGTGGAAGAATCTGTTTTTTAAATCAATCGAGCTAAAAATACGCGCGTCCTGCAATCTGTCAAGTTGATCCTCGATCAAAGCGAAAGGAAAATGGTCTCTGATGATAAGTTTATTGATACGTCTGTAATCGATGCATAGGTGATGAGATCCGTCGCGTTTTTTAACTAGGACAACTGCTATATTCTGACTCTGAGGTTTCAATTACACCGTCCTTCAGCCATTGGTCGGTTGTTTGTCTATGATGCATCGCTCGGCATACGAAAGTCTTCGAGGTCGTGAGTGTATCGGCATATTGTCGTTAAGAATCAAACGCATTTGAATGTTTGTGGATTTCGTGCTTACCGTTGATAGTTTTGGACGGCTTTGAATACTACTGTTCAGTCAATTCGGTGACGATTTACTTTTGTAAAACAATGTAACAATTAGTACCTAAGATCTTATGAAGTCGAATTTGCCCTCTCGTATTAAAAAGAGCTTTCGCTCCCTCGCACTCGCGAGAACCACTATTGTAACTTTGAAACTCATATAATGGCTCTAGAAGAGCTTGAATAAATGTGATTGGATCACTCTCAATTTGGAAACGAAAGTGTCTACAAGTACTATTCTTGTCTGTCCGAATTATTAGTTGGAAATAAATTACCGTATTGGCCTTCGTGATTTGCACGAACATTTTGGCGCCCCCGGGTGGACATTTTGTGCCATAAAATTGGACACTTCGAGGAGTTTATATCTTTGGACACTTTCGTCGGACCCATTTCGTTGGAGCCAGGTCGTTGGAGTCATTTTGGAAAATTTGGTTGGAGCCGATTTCTGGACGCCGGGTAATTAAATTTGGATTAAAAGCCCTCATCGCAAAAATTGGTTTGAGAGTGAGAATGCCTTATTACAAAAATAGTTGGCATCAAACAAATTTTACCTTATAATATATTTCATAAAGTCACTCTTATATTCGAGCCACATTGAGCCCTTTTAAGTGATTAGGTTTGGAGTGACAGTTGTTCATTGTGAATATGTAATAACAGCTTTGCACAATAATTAAAAAAAAAAATTATTTTTGGATATCACTGCGCTTATTTAATTGGAGATCACTAATACGGAGTACGATTGGTTTGAGTAATTTGGTTCTGAGTTACAGTGGAACATTTCAACAATTATAGCTTTGCTAAATAATCAAAACTTTGTTTGTAATTTTCTAAAAATGCCTAAACGTCGTGGAGCTTCTGACAGCATTACTTCTATTGTAGAAGCTGATTCAGAAAATATTTTGAGAAAATTGGATTCAGTTAAGAAGGATATAAATCGTATAGCTAAAGCCGTGGAAAATAAAAAGATTTCGTTTAACTCTGAACAGTTGGATTGTCGTTTGAGTATTTTAGATACGTATATAGATCGCGCATTTTCGTTACAACTGCAAATTGAGGATGTCGATCCGGACTTGGCATCGCGATCTGAACTTGAAGATTTATGCGTGCTAACCAGAGCATTGTTATTGTCAGTAAAAACTCCAGCCCCGTCAAGCAATCTAAACGAATCAATGTTTAATACAACTCTATCGAATACTAGACACCTTCCTCGAATGCAGTTGCCCAAGTTTGGTGGTAAATATTCTGAATTCAAAAACTTAATTGGATTATTTTCGAGCATAATTGATAGTGACCCATCCCTAAGCAACGTTGAAAAGTTTAATCATTTATTATGTTGCTTAGAAAGCGAAGCGTTAGGTACTGTAAAAGCGTTTCAGGTGACGGATCAGAATTATGCAAAGGCACTTGCTGCTCTAAAGCAAGTTTATGACAACGAGTGCCTTATATTTTTTGATGGCATATCTCGACTTTTTGAGATACAGTCTATCCAAAGTCCATCTGCAAGCGCATTGCGGTCGCTTATTGATACAGTATCGGCAATATATGAGTCCTTGTTGTCCGTTGGCGACGAAAAGGTTATTGCAAACGCACTATTAATTTACATTGTCATGTCAAAGGTTGACGGAAAGACTCGCTCTAGGTGGGAAAAGAATTTAGATTATCAGAAAATCCCGTTATGGTCGGAGTGTGTTACTGCCCTTAATACGCGTTTTCAGCATTTGTCGGCTGAAGAGGCTACAAGTGGACGCTCAAAAGGTCGCAAAGGACAACAAGATACTAGAAACAAGCAATTTGGCAAAACTTCACTGGCGGTATCACAAACAATTAGAACCCCTGGAACAGCCAAATGTTCGTTCTGCAAGTCTAATGACCATTTTATCACGACATGTCCATCATTCTCAGCTGCTTCTGTCATGGCTCGTTTTAAATTTGCCAAAGGGGTCCCACTTTGCATAAATTGTTTGGGAAAGGGGCACATTATATCCGCCTGCAAATCAGCTCACTGCAGGGTATGCTCAAAACCCCACCATACATTGTTAAATCGCTATACTGCTGACGCAAACATACAACAAAATGTAGATCCAGCGGCAAGCCATATAGGA
Source organism: Drosophila pseudotakahashii (assembly GCA_035046095.1). Classification (NCBI taxonomy): domain Eukaryota; kingdom Metazoa; phylum Arthropoda; class Insecta; order Diptera; family Drosophilidae; genus Drosophila; species Drosophila pseudotakahashii. The sequence continues at coordinate 191,139 of JAWNOE010000233.1, read as the reverse complement.
AAGCAAGCAGCTCAACACTCAAACGTGTTGTCGTCGAATCATGCAAGCACTCTCGATGCACAGCAACTTGTTTTGGCGACAGCAATTGTAGATATTAAAGGTGGCTCTTGTCAGATTCAGCCAGCCAGGGTACTTTTGGATTCAGGTTCCCAGGTCAATTTTATAACGGACGAGTTGGCGAGAAGTTTGCAGCTAAAACGGATTCGAAAATAAATTAACTTGTTGGGAATTGGAAAATCAAGCTTATCTGCGCACCAAGTTGTGCAAACAACAATTAGTTCTCGCATTCAAAAGTATGAAATGGTTGCTGACTTCGTCGTTCTAAAATCTATTTCCTCTTATCACCCAGAAAAAGGCGTTTCAATTAAATCTCTTAATATTCCTCCAAATATACAGCTTGCTGATCCAGCCTTTTATAAGCCACAAAAAGTAGATCTGCTGCTCGGAGCAGACGCGTTTTTTGATCTTTTAAAAGATGGCCAAATTAAACAAGAAAATACACTGACTTTGCAAAACACTGTTCTTGGTTGGGTGATGTCAGGGCGGTGTAAATCAAAAGAACCCCAAGGGACTGAAGCGTGTTCTTTGGTGAGCATAGTTGAGGAGTCTGGTCCACTTGAAAAACTAGTTAAACGATTCTGGGCGTTGGAACAAGTTCCAAATGTTTCGGGCGACAAACTATATACCCCAGAAGAAATGCTTTGTGAGAAAATCTTTCGAGAAACAATTGTTCGTTTACCCTCAGGTCGATTTCAAGTATCCTTACCGTTTAAATCTAGCCCAACGTGTCTCGGATCATCTTAGCGTTTCTTATCGTTAGAGAGACGATTAACTAAAAATCCGAACACGCAGTTAATGTTTAATCAATTCATGGAAGAGTATTTGGCTCTCGGACATATGACTGCAATCGAGGGTTCAATTCCGAAAGATTTGCATTGTTTTATACCCTACCAATGTGTAGAACGTCCACAAAGCACATCCACCAAGCTTAGAGTGGTGTTTGATGCATCTTGCAAGACTACTTCTCAAGTATCGCTTAATGACCTCCTTATGGTAGGTCCAACAATACAGCCATGCTTGTATTCCACTCTCCTCAGGTTTCGTTGTCGCAAATACGCACTTGTTGCAGACATAACTAAAATGTACCGTCAAGTGGAGGTTGACGAGGCGCAACGAATTTTTCAATTAATTGTATGGAAAAGAGATGCTGCCAGCCCTTAAAAACTTATCGCCTAAATACGGTTACTTATGGAACAGCAAGTGCTCCATTTCTTGCAGTAAGATGCTTAAAGTATCTTAGCGAGACCCATTTGCAATCTCATCCTCAAGGTGCAAGATGTCTTGGCACGGACTTCTACGTCGATGATCTGCTCACCGGAGCGGACACAGAGCAGGGAATGGCTGTTCTTCGTCGCGAGCTAATTGAGATCCTAGAACCAGCGGGCTTTGTTTTGACATAATGGGCTTCGAATTGCAAAACAGGTACAAGCGACAAATCGAATGCGGAAATTTTACGAGGAGATCGTCAAGATCTCAAGACTCTGGGGTTGACATGGAATCCACAGACTGACGTTTTCAAGTATGGCGTTAGGAAAGTTTCCACAGATCAGGTGGTTACAAAAAGATCGATCTTGTCCTTTATAGCCACACTTTTTGATCCTTTGGGATTGTTATGCCCAATAATAACTAGATCGAAAATATTTCTGCAAGAGGCTTGGCTTTTGAGTCTGAACTGGGATGACCCTGTGCCCCAAGACTTTGAAAAGAAGTGGAACCTGGTAAAAAATTAACATGCATTCTTGGACAAATTGGTTATTCCAAGATTCGTTGGAACACGCAAACAAGCATCGTGTCAAATTCATGGGTTTGCTGATGCTTCTACTCGGGGCCTATGGGTGCTGCCTTTACGTTAGAGTGGTTGAGCCAAGTAGGGTGTCGGTGCAGCTGCTAACAGCAAAATCTAGGGTTGCACCTTTAAAAACAAAGACGGTGCCCAGACTAGAGCTATGTGCAGCGCATTTGTTGGCAAAGCTTTGGGAAGAAGTTCGCATCATCATCACCTTTCCAGTCGATAGTGTTGTCCTGTGGTCCGATTCGAAGTAGTTCTTCACTGGATACAAACTCATCCATCTCAACTGGCTACATTTGTCTCTAATCGAATTGCTGATATACAAGACATTGTGTCATCAGCTGTTAGGCGGCATGTGCCAACCAAGGAAAATCCTGCGGATTTAGTCTCGCGAGGATGCTCTGTTGATGAGCTAAATACCTCATTTTGGTACAATGGTCCTAGTTTTTTACAGAAGGTAGCCGAGTGCTGGCCAATAAATTCTCATTTTCAGCTATCAGAAATAGACGCAGCACTAGAAACCAAAAAGGCACACGCTGCTCTCATCGCGGCCGATGTTGAAGTAAGCCCGATGTTAAATATTGTAGAAAGGTCATCGTCGTATCTGAAAGTAGTTCGCATTGTGGCTTATATTTATCGATTTATCAACCGAAGAAAAAAGATGTCTTGAAATTCAATTTGTCCTTCAGCGGACGAGCTTGGTACAGCGTTTCTTAAAGTAGTTGAAGCATCCGTGCTGGAATTCAAAAATTAAATCCTTTTCTATCAGTTGAACAGTCTGGAACGTCGTCATACTCTTTGTTGCGAGAAGGTGGTCGTCTTCTACATGCCCCCCTTGCTCACAATGCTAAATTTCCCTTGATAATGCCTAAAAATTGCAAATTTGTGACCCTATACTTGAGACACTTACATAGGACAAACTGTCACGCGGGTCCACGGTCGTTGGTTGGGCTTCTCAGACAAGTGATTTGGCTTATTAACGCACGTCGCGAGTGCAGTACCATTGTACGGCAGGGCGTTCATTGTTTTTACTATAAACCAAAACTTCTATCACAGATAATGGGTAATTTACCAAGAGATCGATTGCATGGAAATAGACCCTTTGAAGTAAGCGGAGTGGATCTCTTTGGGCCTGTTAAAGTCTCACTTGGAATTCGGGGAAAGCAGACAATCAAGATGTACATAGCAGTGTTTGTCTACTTTGCTTCCAAGGCTGTACATTTGGAAATTGTGAAAGATTTGACGTATAATACATTTATTTTATGCTTTTCCAGGTTTGTGGGTCGTCGTGGTCCTGTTGTCAAATTTTATTGCGACAACGCCACGAATTTTGTGGGAGCTGCTCGAATCCTGAAGGAGCTTTTGGAACCTGTCGACACCAACGACCAGAGCATCATGTCGTATGCTGCGGCCCACCGATTCACCATCGAATTCATCCCTCCCAGAGCGCCACATATAGGCGGCCTTTGGGAGGCGGCCGTAAAATCGGCCAAGCATCTTCTTCTCAGAGCCATGGGCAGAGCTATTCTGAAGGAGGACGAACTCCATACTCCTAAATTCGAGGCCGCTCATCGTATACAGTGGCAGTCCCAACGAGGGAGAGGTTGTCACGCCAGCTCATCTGCTAGTAGGCACAACGCTAGCAACGCTGCCGCCCGCATCCGCGCAGCCAAAGGCAAACGGCAACCTCACGTACTTGCAGAGATGGCAGCTAGTCTCAGCAATCAAACAGCAGTTTTGGAGCGACTGGTCGAGGGACTATCTTTTGAGCCTACAGCAGCGAGGGAAATGGACCAAAGGCGTGGACAATCTTCAGATCGGAACAGTGGTGGCAATCCACGAAGACAACGTTCCCCCCAGCTGTGGATAATAGGCATAGTCGTAGAGGTCGTTCCAGGACATGATGGGAAGGTTCGCGTGGCTATAGTCAGAACCAAATCGGGTCTATATAAACGCTCCATTCACCGCCTTGCACCTATTCCTATTAGTTGAAGCATTTGTATGTAAATGCTGTCAACGCGGCCGATGTTCAGTCAATTCGGTGGCGATTTACTTTTGTAAAAGAATGTAACAATTAGTACCTAAGATCTCATGAAGTCGAATTTGCCCTCTCGTTTAAAAAGAGCTTTCGCTCCCTCGCACTCGCGAGAACCACTATTGTAACTTTTAAACTCATATAATGGCTCTAGAAGAGCTTGAATAAATGTGATTGGATCACTCACAATTTGGAAACGAAAGTGTCTACAAGTACTATTCTTGTCTGTCCGAATTATTAGTTGGAAATAAATTGCCGTATTGACCTTCGTGATTTGCACGAACAACTACCTCTTTAGCTTTTACGCTCGCTGATGGTTCGATGTCTGTTAAAAGTGCTTCGCAGTCTTCAGTGTCAATTTTAAAAATCGAACTGATCTCTGCGTCGGCACTGGGATGTGCATAAAGTTAGCAATGCAACTTTTGAAAATGCAAATTTTTTTATATGATGGACGTTGATGCACTACGAGCAGTACAAACAAGTGGCCCAACGATACCAAGCACGTGCTTGTTACGCGCGGGACCCTTTATCAATTAGGGCAAAAATGCGAGTTCGCGAGGAAAATATATGAAACAAGTACTACAAATACTACAACTAAGATTGAAGCAAATGAGATAAAATTTTAGTTTTTAATACGGGGATAGATGTTGAAGTGCAAATTAAATGATAAAGATTGTTATAATTTTTACATAGAACACGAAAGGGCTCATGCAGAGTAAAATTTGATGTACATCGAGGCAAATTAAGAGGGTAATAATTTCGTGTTAGTCTAACGGAAACATTAAAAGTTAAACGGTTTACCAGTTCTACGGAGTCAATGTCACCTTTTATAAGATTTTGCATAAAAATAGTACCAAGCATTATTCTACGGTTTTCAAGTGTAGGTAAATTAAGCAATAGTAATCTACTCTGGTAGGAAGGTAGCCTTACGTTTTGATCCCAGTTCAAACTACGAAGGGCAAAAAGGAGAAATTTTTTTTGCACCGACTCAATACGGTCGATGTGCACTTGATATTGTGGACTCCAAACTGAGGAACAATATTCCAAAATAGGACGGACAAGGGAGGTATATAATAATCTGGTTGTATAAGGGTCATCAAATTCCTTTGACCAACGCTTTATAAACCCAAAAACACTCATAGCTTTATTGACAGTGGCCATTATGTGGCAATCAAATTTAAGTTTTGGGTCGAGAAGAACACCTAAATCGTTAATTGAATATATACGGTCGAGTGGTGTATTTTGAAGAGAATAACTAATAAACGTAGGAGTGCCCCTATAAAAAGTCATAACGTTGCATTTAAGGCAGTTTAGATTTAAAAGATTGTACTCACACCATCCCTGAAAACAATCAATATCTGACTGTAAGTTGAAACCGGACCCTACCTCTTTATATGATAAACAAAGCTTAACATCGTCAGCGTACATTAGTACACGAGAATGAGCTACAATAGAGGGAAGATCGTTAATAAACACACAATTTGCCGTTATTTATCCGTAAATTATTCGTGAAAGAAAAAAATTTGCCGCTCAATTATTTTTAAAATTATGAGATGTTCTGCTAAGTTGATATCAACTTAGCAGAACACCCACACTAAAGTTCAAAATTTCCGAAATCTTTTTTAATGGGAATTTGCCGTTATTTTGCAGTAAATTATTCGTGAAAGAAAAAATATATTGTTGCTCTTGTTTTAACATTTTTTTTTTAAAACATAGTTGTTCTGCTATGTCTAACAACTAGGTGGCAACGCCTATGATGTTTGCGGGTCAATGGCTTGCAGCTCCTATATTGTTGATGTGTTTGTGTGCATGTCAGCTGATCACAGGATTGCATCGTAGCGCTTAAATTTAAATTTAATTTATTATTTTGGTAAAAATGTACTTTAAAATTAATTTTGGGTCAAAAAGATTGTAGGAATTACAAAAGTTATGGCTTTGTGGCACATCGAGCACATATTGCACGAATATTCTGTACATTTGACTGCAGATTTAGATTTGATTGTTGACGTCGGCCGCGGCGCTGCAAGCCATTGACCAGCACACACACCCATTCACAAACATCATAGGCGTTGCCACCTAGTTGTTAGACATAGCAGAACAACTATGTTTAAAAAAAAAAATGTTAAAACAAGAGCAACTAAATATTTTCTTTCACGAATAATTTACGGCAAAATAACGGCAAATTCCCATTAAAAAAGATTTCGGAAATTTTGAACTTTAGTGTGGGTGTTCTGCTAAGTTGATATCAACTTAGCAAAACAACTTTGTTTTTTTTTTTTTAAAAATGTTAAAACAGGAGCAACTAAATATTTTCTTTCACGAATAATTTACGGCAAAATAACGGCAAATTCCCATTAAAAAAGATTTCGGAAATTTTGAACTTTAGTGTGGGTGTTCTGCTAAGTTGATATCAACTTAGCAGAACAACTATGTTTTAAAAAAAAAAAAATTTAAAACAAGAACAACTAAATATTTTCTTTCACGAATAATTTACGGCAAAATAACGGCAAATTCCCATTAAAAAAGATTTCGGAAATTTTGAACTTTAGTGTGGTATCAACTTAGCAGAACATCTCATAATTTTAAAAATAATTGAGCGGCAAATTTTTTTCTTTCACGAATAATTTACGGATAAATAACGGCAAATTGTCGATAGAAAAAAATTTGCATTTTCAAAAGTTGCATTGCTAACTTTATGCACATGGCACTGGGTGGTTTGGTTACTTTCACGCCTTCACTAGAAATTGTCAATTGAGCTTGCTTGCAAAACTCTTCACCAAGAACCACAAGGAACTTTGTTAAGAATTGTTCACCGTCAATTGTAATTTCGTGTTCGAACGAACCCGATGGTTTGATCTTGTTTTGATCTGATTTACCGAGCCCGATTAGATAAACGTTGCACTTACTAAGCGTTGGCCTTCTTAGATTTTTAAATGTGGTATCGGTAAACAAATTGTACTTGCTTCCGGTATCGATTAAAGCGGTGAATTTTACATTATTGGCCTCTACAGTGATGCACATAAACGCGTGAGCAGTTGACACCTTACACTTGTGGGTGGTTTCCATTTTGTCACTCAAACGCTTCGCTGGAAGCGAAAACATTTTCGTCCCTTGGATTTGTTTTCGCAATTCGCAGATGTGTGACCTTTCGCGCCGCAATTGTAACACTTTAGGTCTCTGCTTGTATTTCTGTAGGACACTGCTTGGTTTTTGAACTGACTTTTTGTCTCACTTTTGTTCGCCTTTGAAAACATGAATTGACTTTTGCTCTCACTTTTTGATTTTCCGCGGATTACTTCGTAGCATTTCATTTTGTCTATAAACTCGCTCAGACTTTTTGCGTTGTAGAGCACTAGCTTATTTGCACACGAATCGTCAATTCCGTCGATAACGTATTGGATTAAGGCACTGCTTTCCATGTTTCCCCTTGAAGCTAGTTCTTTCCTATACAGAAAATATTCTTGCAGACATTCACCTTTTTTAATTTTTCTTTCCGCCATTAAATTGTGTAACTGCGCACTGTTTGTCGCAGTCTTGAACTCGGCCAGTAAGGCTTGCTTTAGTTTCACCCAACTCGTTAGTTCGCGCACACTATTGGCAAACATTTTGGCAAGGCCTTGCAGCGATCGCTTTGCAAAAATTAACTTTTGAAGTTCGTTCCAAAACATAATTGTCGCCATGTCCTCAAATTCCTTCACCCACACTTCGACAGACAAATTGTCTTCGCCACTGAACGCGCGGACTGAGTCCTCTCTGTCACGAAAGTTTAGAGCGAACCTCGGTATTTTAGAAAAACTGCTTGTTTCGCGGTCGTTTTTGGCACTGTTACTGCTTCGAATTCTTATGGCGTCAGCTGCTTGATTCACGTCTCTTTCGTCTTCGGATTCATCACCTTCGCTTTCATCTTCTTCGTTGTCGTTGAATTCTGCGTCGACCAACAAGGAATCTTTTTGCAAATTGCAAAATATGTGTTTTGTCAGGTCATCTTTATCATTGGGAAGTTTGAGCAAGTTACAAATTATAGCCAGATCCATATCAGACAAATGGTCAGCAATATAATTGACTTTCTTCGAGTAATTTCTGTGTGACTCGTCACATTCGTAACCTTGAAACTCGCGCAACCGTTTTATATTGTTTCTGTCAATTTCAATTTCATGGATATCAGAAATTGTATGTGTATTCGCACACGCTTGATTGCCGGCTGCGTTTTTTATGCGGATCGCGAAAATTTTTGCACCCTACCGAGCTTTAAGTTTAGCGGAGTTAAAATGTTCTGATAAGTGATTTCTCAATCTTTACTGCACTTTCTTTTTCACTTTTACTCTTGGCTTTTATTGGTTGAGCCCCCAAATTATGTGGGACCGGGCTGTGACGAGGTTTTTTATGTAACGTAGACACAATCCCACTGGTTTTTATTATATTTATTATAGTTTTATTGAGTTATTTAGTATAATAAGTAGTTTTTGTTAAATTGAATATTCTGCGTCTTAGTTCTTCGTCTTTTCGTTTTTCACGTCTTTTTTCTCGTAGCGTCGTTTTTCGTACGTCTTTTGCTCGTCGTTGCAAAATCTTAATTGCTTCTCGTCCTCAATTTAGGCAAGCTTGCCACGTCGTTTGTTCGCCAAATCTCTCGTTATAGGACCGGCTGATCTGGGTTGCCAGACCATTCCCACATATATTTACTTTATAGGGTCGGAAATGCTTCCTTCTAGCTTTTACATACTTTTGCACGAACACAATATACTCTTTTGCTCTACGAGTTACAAGTATAATGAGAATTCTTCTGCTATGTTTTGAAAAACGAATGTATTATTCTTAAATCCATTAACTCAATAGTAATCCGTCGGAAACAATAGATTGCTAAAATTTTTATAAGGAATGGCAGCGTGCTTAATTAAATTTTCGGATTACTTTCTGGCTTCTGTTGGCAATCCTTTAGCATAGGCAGGAAGGATCCACAACGGAAGCAGGATCCCTTCTCGCGCTTCGAGGCAGTGCATGACGAAGCGTAATGACCATAAGCGGAACAGTTGTAGCAACGGATTGCGTTCCGATCTTTTCCAGTGTTTTCTGGGCAGTGGGTAAAAGGTTGGGACTTCTTTCTTAGGTTTTCATATTTCCGTGCCAACTCCTTCAATTGTCCAATGGTTGTTGCTGTTTACAATAGAGCGATATTAGCTGAACGATCGCAAAACCATCAATAATAAACTGGACTGTCAACTTTTCGTCGATGCTAGCACGCATAGCGATTTCCTCCATGAGGAATATGTATCCCATAACGGTGTTTTCCCCGGGGTTGAAAATTGTCTCCTTTAAGTGCAATACAATATCAGCAGATGAACTACCACGACCGAATGTTTTTACTTACTTTTTCTTTTCTTTTCGTCGTAAGTGTTCGATCGATAGACACGCAGGAACAAGTCGGCATCTGTTCCCGATTTCATCAGCATTCGCACGCAACGCAATTGAAAAATTTGACACTCAGTAATATCTCTGCAGATTCTCTCAAAATCCAAAATCCACTTAAGGACTTCCTCATTTTCAGTGGCAGAAAACGAAGTCATGACCTGTTTCACCATTCGGATTTCATCTGTTGTCTTATTGTCGTTCTGCATTAATAGAGCCAATATCTTCCTCTTCCTAGCTACCCTTATGGCGGCGTCAAGTAGTGCTTCTTCTTCTTCCAATTCGTCGATGTCTTCGCTACCGGTCCCACGGCTTAATACATCAATTTTATTTATTATACCCGTTACTCGTAGAGTAAAAGGGTATATTGTATTCGTGCAAAAGTATGTAACAGGTAGAAGGAAGCGTTTCCGACCCTATAAAGTATATATATTCTTAATCAGGGTCACTAGCCGAGTCGATCTAGCCATGTCCGTCTGTCCGTCTGTCCGTCCGTATGAACGCTGAGATCTCAGAAACTACAAAAGCTAGAGAATTGGGATTACCCACACATATTCTTTGGCTTCCACAATCGCCTAACGCCCACAATAAACGAGTTTAAAAAGAGTCTGGCGCCCACACTTTTAAGGATTTTGAAAAAGTAAAAATGCAGTTTTATTGAATTTATCAATACCTATCGAAATGTAGAAGAAATTTTTCAGATCGGACCATTCGTTAAAAAGTTATGCCAGATTAAAAATGTTCTATCTCCATCTCCCTCGCACTCACTTTGGCTGAGTAACGGGTATCTGATAGTCGGGGCACCCGACTATAGCGTTCTCCCTTGTTTAATTATACCCGTTACTCGTAGAGTAAAAGGGTATATTGCATTCGTGCAAAAGTATGTAACAGCTAGAAGGAAGCATTTCCGACCCTATAAAGTATATATAATCTTGATCACGATCACTAGCCGAGTCGAACTAGCCATGTCCGTCTGCCCGTCTGTCCGTCTGTCTGTCCGTCCGTATGAACGCTGAGATCTCGGAAACTATAAAAGCTAGAGGATTGGCATTTTGCATGCATATTCTTGGAGTTTTCACGCAGCGCAAGTTTATTTCAAAAAGGTGCCACGCCCCCTCTAACGCCCTCAATCGCCCTAAACCATTTTTTGAAAGGTGTCACACCTTTAAAGGTTTTGAAAAGTTAAATGCAGTTTTATTGTGATTATCAATAACTATCGGAATGTAGAAGAACTATTTCAAATCGGACCATTCGTTAAAAAGTTAGGCCCGATCAAAGATTTTATATATCCATCTCCCTCGCACTCCCTTAGCTGAGTAACGGGTATCTGATAGTTGGGGCACCAGACTATAGCGTTCTCTCTTGTTTTATTTAATCTTTTTGTGTTAACGTGGTTTTTACATCGTGTTTGCTTCTCTCTTCTTATCGTAGTGTGACCGTTCTCTGATCCTCACATAATCCATAGATCTTAGCAATATTAGTTTTACATACTATTGGAACGGTGGGATTGGTTCATTACTTTAAATAATAGTTATCGGTATATAAATCACTTAAACATAATCAATACACTGATTAAACAACATAATTTGCTTTATTATTAAAGGTTCACCCAGCACAAACTGTTGCAACGCAGACAACTGATGAAACTAGTCAGCATATGGACCCCTCTTCCTCATCCTCATCAGAAGAAAAGTACCTTTTCTCAGAATTTTTGGAGAGCCAGTTTCTGAAAAACTTATCAAAATATATTTTGAAGTAGACAACTTCTACAAAATGTATCACCGTCTACCGTTAAAAGACGATATCTTGAATTTCTCTAGAATTTAAAGTTTAAATCGCCACACTTGAGTGTGCTGGCACAGGTAGTTTTGGCCACACCTGGTACGCCATTGTCAGTTGAAAGAGAATTTTCAGCTTTACATTAAATTTTAAGTGAACGACGGAGCCCGTTTAATTCAGATCATTTAAACGCACTTTTAATTGTCTTTGGACTCAAAAAATCAACTAACTTTGCAACCGGTATTATGATTTCAGTCTTCTCCGTTTGCAACGCAGTGAAGGAGACGTTTCCGACCCCATAAAGTATATATATTCTTGATCAGCATGATAAGACGAGTCGATCTAGCCATGCCCGTTTGTCTGTCTGTCTGTTTCTACGCAAACTAGTATGTCAGTTTTAAAGCTATCGGGCTCAAACTTTCCCAAAAGTCTTATTTCTATTTCCGGTTCAGACAACTAAATCTTATAGTTCCCATAGAAACAATTAAAAAAAAAAAACGTAAAAAGATTCTACCTTTGGTGTTTTTTTTGAATATTACCTTCTACTTTTGGGAATACTATTTTTTAAATATTCCTGAATTTCGAATTAAATTTTTAAAAAATCAGAGGACTATATCATATTGCTGCCATAGGAACGGTCGGAAACTTAAATGGAAATTAATATGAAAAAACAAGAGAGAACGGTATAGTCGGGTGCCCCGACTATCAGATACCCGTTACTCAGCTAAGGGAGTGCGAAGGAGATAGATATATAAAATCTTTGATCGGGCATAATTTTTAAACGAATGGTCCGATTTGAAAAATTTCTTCTACATTTCGATAGGTATTGAGAGTCACAATAAAACTGCATTTTTAGTTTTCCAAAATCTTTAATGGTGTGGGCGCCAGACACCTTTCAAAAAATGGTGTAGGGCGATTGAGGGCGTTAGAGGGGGCGTGGCACCATTTTGAAATAAACTTGCGCTGCGTAGGAACTCCAAGAATATGCATGCAAAATGCCAATCCTCTAGCTTTTATAGTTTCCGAGATCTCAGCGTTCATACGGACGGACAGACGGACAGACGGACAGACGGACGACGAAGACGGACAGACGGACAGACGGACATGGCTAGTTCGACTCGGCTAGTGATCCTGATCAAGAATATATATACTTTATAGGGTCGGAAAAGCTTCCTTCTCCCTGTTACATACTTTTGCACGAATACAATATACCCTTTTACTCTACGAGTAACGGGTATAATTATATCTTTGTTGATTTTTATTACATTCTTTTCTTGTCTGGGATATGGCTTTTCTTTAACATTTCAAAATTTCGAATAAAATTTTACAAAAGTCGGACGGCTATATTATATAGCTGCCATAAAAAGGATCAAAAATTAATGCCAAAATAATACGAAAACAGCTAAAATTTGGTTTGTTGTAACATATTCGCAAGTTAATTTAAATATAATGTTTTTGTAAATGAATAGGAATGATCTGCAAAGGTATATAAGCTTCGGCTGGCCGAAGCTAGCTACCTTTCTTGATTCTGTAAAAAACTGGTTGGATGGACTTAATTCAAACCTTTTGTATATTATTATACCCTTGCAAGGGTATTCTAATTTTAGTCAAAAGTTTGTAACGCAGTGAAGGAGACGTTTGTAACCACATAAAGTATATATATTCTTGATCAGCACCAATAGCCGAGTCCATCTAGCCATGTCCGTCTGTCCGTTTCTATGCGAACTAGTCTCTCAGTTTTAAAGCTATTGCGATGAAACTTTCCCAAAAGTCTTTTTTCTATTGCAAGTAGTACATATGTCGGAGCGAGCCGGATCGGACCACTATATCTTAAGGCTCCCATAGGAATAATCAAACAAATATAAGAAAATTCATTGTAACTTTGTAGGAAGTAGGCGTTTTGATTTTTGACAACTTAAAAACAAAATTTTAAATAGTCACGCAGAATCTGGAACCCCTGGAACTGCACCGATAGAGTAAGCATTAAAATATAGGTATTTACTTTATCTGCAAGGGTATATAAGCTTCGGCTGCCCGAAGCTAGCTTCCTTTCTTGTTAAGTGTCATTTAAATAACATCCGCTAATGTTTATAGCCGATACTATCGGTCAATATATCGGTGGCAAAGCGATTGCGTGAACACTATTAACACTTAAGCTATTCATACACATTTGATATAAATTTGGGATCATTATACCCTTGCAGAGGCTATTATGATTTCAGTCAGAAGTTTGTAACGCAGTTAAGGAGGCGTTTCCGACCACATAAGGTATATATATTCTTGATCACCACCGAGTCCATCTAGCCATGTCCGTCTGTCCGTTTCTATGCGAACTAGTCTCTCAGTTTTAAAGCTATCGCGATGAAACTTTCCCAAAAGTCTTCTTTCTATTGCAGGTAGTACATATGTAAGGCTCCCATAGGAATAATAAAAAAATATAAGAAAGTAACTTTAGAACTTTGTAGAAAGTAGGTGTTTTGATTTTTGACAACTTAAAAACAAATTATTAAATAGGCACGCAGAATCTGGAACCCCTGGAACTGCACCGATAGAGTAAGCGAGTAAAGAGTAAAACAAGAGAGAACGCTATAGTCGGGTGCCCCGACTATCAGATACCCGTTACTCAGCTAAGGGAGTGCGAGGGAGATAGATATATAAAATCTTTGATCAGGCATAACTTTTTAACAAATGGTCCGATTTGAAATAGTTCTTCTACATTCCGATAGTTATTGATAATCACAATAAAACTGCATTTAACTTTTCAAAACCTTTAAAGGTGTGACACCTTTCAAAAAATGGTTTAGGGCGATTGAGGGCGTTAGAGGGGGCGTGGCACCATTTTGAAATAAACTTGCGCTGCGTAGGAACTCCAAGAATATGCATGCAAAATGCCAATCCTCTAGCTTTTATAGTTTCCGAGATCTCAGCGTTCATACGGACGGACAGACGGACATGGCTAGTTCGACTCGGCTAGTGATCCTGATCAAGAATATATATACTTTATAGGGTCGGAAAAGCTTCCTTCTCCCTGTTACATACTTTTGCACGAATACAATATACCCTTTTACTCTACGAGTAACGGGTATAAATAGGTATTTACTTTATCTGCAAGGGTATATAAGCTTCGTCTGCCCGAAGCTAGCTTCCTTTCTTGTTTTTTTGGTGGTTTTTGCAATCTTTTGGTGGTCTTAGTGCAATAATCGACATGGTGGTTTATTGTCTCTTTCTTGGCTCTGATCGGAAAAAAAAATTGGTCAGCTTTTGCAGTTATACGCAATTTTTTATCAATAGATGCGATGGTCGTTTTGCCGATAGCCAAAAAAACCAAATATTTTAGTAATTTAGTCACGAGATTATCGAAGTAAGGACCGTATGGAACACCCTATATGAGCTGGAAACATTACAAGAAAAACGATGGGGAATATTTCATGCGAAAGATTTGAAACAATAGTTGCAGCGTAGGTTCGTGCAAATACGTACCTAGCTAATGGCCCGGCTACCTCTTTCAAAGCGGCAGGACGAATATATCATATGGCGTGGGCGTGGCCTGCGTTAGTCTACTGGCAGCCCCAATTGTACGCCTGTCCCATCGACAAGTAAACGGAACCGTAGTGTGGTGTAATGGGCTGCTAAAATAATGAAAATGAACATGTTCAAAATCAAAACATTCCAATCGACCGCGTACCTGGGGTAGAGAGCAGATCAGCATACGCCGTTACTAGAGATGGCCTGGGAAGTGGAACTGGTTCCGGAGTTGTACAGGTTCATAGCGGAACTGGGAGAATAGGTTTCAATTTCGGAAAACTCTTTCTCGAAAATCCAATTGAGACGACTACAAGAAGGGCAACTAGAAGCTCAAAAATAGTAGACGTGTCGGCAGCCGTAAATTTCCAAAGTGAGAGTGGTTATGTAATATCAGAAATATAGCAATTAAAGTTAAAGTTTAATACTAGTTTGTGTTAACGGAAAACACAAACTTGTGATTGCATGGAAATTTGGGATTTATTTGTTCTCATATAACAACTGATCGTTTAATTCCATTTACATTTCTTATGCCTATCTTATCTAGGGGCGAGAGACGGGGTGAATTCGCGAGAGCGAAGAGAAACTTCAAAAATAAAAAAACAGACACCGCGCCATTGCGCTATCGTCTCAAGCAGGTTGGGCTGACTTGGCCCGGGAGCGCTGCCGATGGTGGAGCCAGTAGGGAGCCAGGCTGCCGATCAGCAGATGGCCCGGGCTAAGGGCTTCGCCGTCGTTCGGATCGGTGCTGATAGCTCCGAGGGGCCCGGAGTTAAGGACGGCCTCCACGCAAGTGAGGAGAGTTTTGAGCTCCTCCGCGGTCAAGAGGGTCCGGAACTCTCTCTTGTGGCGATTTGCTCCGACGAACTTCGTCTCGTTGTCGCCCCACACCTTCTCCGGAATCACGAACTTTTGAAATGCCAACAAAAATGGATCAGTGGTGAGCTCAGACACTAACTCTAAGTGGGCCGCTTTGGCCGCAAAACATACAAACAACGCCACGTATGACTTGTACGGTGGCTTACCGCGGATACGATACGTTATGTTAAATGGGCCACTAAAATCAACACAACACATATTAAAGGGGCGGAGAGCTCTAAGACTGTCTGACGGCAAGTTCCCCATGGTTTGCGTCAAGAGTTGAAAGCAGCAAGTGCCAGAATGAACTGTTCGGCGACAAGCATACTGCGCAATAACTAACCATATATTTTCTCACAACCGACTTACAAGGGGTCGAGGGCCAGCGTGATGATTTATAACGTGCATGTATGACACGTAGGTTCCCTGCAGTTCCCGAATTCAGCCCGAGCGCTAAAATAGCACTGAGCCGACTGCGACGCCGGTGGAGCGTCTGCAGAATCGACTCTCTCACCAAGCCCCTCTCTCTTAATCACGCTCTCACATTTTTCTCTCCTAAAATCATAGAAAACGAGACAAAATGTCGAACTTTGCCTGTCTCGCTCTGCAAGCTGGGCAAGCGCGATCGTGGCAAAGGGAAGACAACAACAAGATGTTGTTGATGTTGTTTTTCTCGCTCAGTATTCTTTTTCTATTTTTCGAAGGCAGGCGCCGTTTTTCCGCGGTTTTCAACTGCGTTTTAACTTTTAAAGGAGTAGCTTTGCTGTGATTAGTTATTTTAGAGTTAAAACAAAAGTGCTTTAACTAAGAATACATTTTTAGGTAAGTAATTGTCAAGTGTATTGTCTTATCTTAATTACAGTAGCTTTTAATTTTTATATTATCCTTTATTTTTAATATTTTTAGGTCAAGCTGATGGACAGTTAGGACAGTTCTTATAAAATATCTTTTCAGATGAAATCATTTTGTCCTACAGCCTAGAAGAATGTTATTCTTGTACTGCTAAGTAAGTTTTTATCATTCTTGATAAAATTCCGTGCTGTGCCCTTGAGTTTTGTTTTAACTAGGCTAACTGCTAGGGTATCATGAGTGCCTTTTATGGTGTCTACTTATTGAAGTGCATCTAGAAAACTATGCAAATTTTCTGCCCGTCCATCGAAATCTGGAATGAGGTTACTCGCAGTGTTTAGAAATTCAATTAGGGACTGTGCCATTGTAACTGATGAATGAGAGGATTCCTCTCCGTCAGACATTTAATATTCAGTTTCAATATTTTCTTCGGACAGGAGTATAAAAACCACTGGCTTTTTAAAACTGCTTGGGATTGTAAATTGTAGGGAGTATTTTCGTTTTATGAAATTTATTTTTAATGATATACGTTAATAGCTATCCGACAGTACAGTTCTTTGCGTATCATCAAGTTTATGTTGGTGAATATATATAACGTCCCTTATGCTATTAAAAGTTTTTACCAAAATTAGAGAGTGTTTAACCATTAAGGTTATCTTTTGTGTAGGCGTATTTTTATTTAAGCATTTATACGCTTTATCGAATTCTTCTTTATATGATAATAGTTTATCAACAACGGTATTCCATTCCATTACAAATTATTGAGAGAAACTGCTCTTCTCATATATTTTTTTTAAATTGTTTTTTATAAGTACTGAATATTTTTAATGCGAGGTGTGCTGCTGGGATTAGCGTTATTATTAGCAACAAATATTGATCGAACCCAAATCTTGATTCGTCAGTTTCGACCTCATTTATTACGTTAGCGGAAGGGTTTTCCACTTTTTATTGTTTCTTTTCCCATTTTGGGTTATTTTTATTTGAAAATTCTTTTTTTGAATAATATGGGTTGTACAAGCCCTACCTAATAGTTTATGCAGAGTAAAATCCATTTGCATTGAAAGAAAGTTCTGCAGTTTGGATACCACAGTCCTTTTCACAATTTTTAGGGGATAAAATATTTAGTCAATAAATTTGGCCAAGGGTCATCTCTGAGGTCTTCTTAGTGATCCCCACGGTAGTGCAATGATCGGCATATATGTTCATCGCACTGGTCCTCTGTTATTGGGAGCATGATGTCTTCTTTGTGATTCAACGGTAGCGCAATGAACGGGGCCTATACGTCCATCGCACTTAGTTAGAATTGGTCGAATTTTGTTTTATGTGGTGAGACGATTGCATTCGTTACTTTTACGCCTCAGGGCGAATTTTTTTTTGAGTAGTGGTTGGAGTGGAGGTGGTTGTTGCGTGAATAATAGATGTTTAAGGTAATTGATTCTTTTTTTCACGATATAGTTGGCCACATCTCTTTTTCGGGGTAATTTTACTTTTGCGATTCGCATTAATTCTTCCTCTTTTCTACGCGCTAATCGAGCACGATATTCTTCGATTGTTAGCTTTGACATGGATATTTTTTTTTCTTCACTCTCACACCCACAATCGTACTCACTGTTTTGACTTTAGATCCATCGCGGAGGTTTGGATTCCATTGGTTCCTTAAAGTCCTTAGAGTCCTAGGTCCTTAAGCTCCTTAGAATCCTTACCCTGCAGTTCCCGAATTTAGCCCAAGCGCTGAAATGCACTGAGTCGACTGCGACGCCGGCAGAGCGTCTGCAGAATCGACTCTCTCACCAACCCCCTCTCTCTCAATCACGCTCTCCCAAATTTCTCTCTCTTAGAAAACGAGACAAAATGTCGAACTTCGCCTGTCTCGCTCTGCAAGCTGGGCAAGCGCGATCGTGGCAAATTGAAGACAACAACAAGAGAGATTGCGATTGATGTTGTTTTTCTCGCTCAGTATTCTTTTTCTATTTCTCGAGGGCAGGCGCCGTTTTTCCGCGGTAATCAACTGCGTTTTAACTTTTAAAAGAGTAGCATTGCTGTGATAAGTTATTTTAGAGTTTAAACAAATGTGCTTTAATTAAGAATACATTTTTAGGTAAGTAATTGTCAAGTGTATTGTCTTATCTTAATTACAGTAGCTTTTAATTTGTATATTATCCTTTATTTTTAATATTTTTAGGTCAAGCTGATGGTACACAGTTCTTATAAAATATCTCTTCAGATGAAATAATTTTGTCCTACAGCCCAGAGGAATGTATGTAAGTAAGTTTTTATCATTCTTGCCTCGTTATATAATATAAAAACAAATATTGTTCAAATTCAGATCCAATTGGTCAGGTGGAGCGTACAGAGAGTCCGAAGAGAGTGCGAAAATGCGTGAATAATCTCCAGCTCACCAAGACTCCGGAAGCTGAGAACCTGCCGAAGTCACCGTAGTTTGTAAAAATGTATTAATTTAATGTAATAATAAACCCAATGAGAAAAGCAATGAAATTCAACATATTTTCAATGAAAATGGGAGATGAATTTAAGTGATAATTAGGCACTGAAAAAGCGCTAAAGAGGTGATGAATTTGGTGATGAATTAGGCGATGAAAAATGGTGATGAACAGGTGCTAAATCAGGGCCAGTTTCTGGCAGTGATCAGCCCCTAGGACATGTCCATGTTAAAATCATCGCTTTTTTTCATACAAATTCACTAGTGATTGAGCGCTTAGTGCTCAATTTTTGGCAGTGATTCACTGCTAAAAAGGTGATGAATGGAACTGCAGGGTTTTAACAACCTAGCCTTTTGATAGCAACAACGTGAATTTGGCTTGTTACGGGATAGGAGCATTCAATAACAGACTTCGAACTCGCAGCACTGTCGAGGAACACCAATCTGATTTGTTCTCCTGAACAAAGGGGCTTAGCTTCTGTATATTCGTAGATACCGGTTTATTCTTTCCGAACTTTACCTATGTCGTCACTGGACTCGTGAGATTGGATCACTTCCACTATTTTCTCAAACGCAAAATTCAGTTCTCTTGAAGCAATACTTTACTCGAAGGCTTTATGTGCGACGAAAAGGACTTTTTTTTTCTGTAGCAGATAATTGGGCTCAGGGATTACCACAAGCTGTTATGCTAATTTACGTAATTCGACACGACATTAGCAGGAACTTCGAAGTGTCTACTTACATTTTTTTTCTGCATCGAGCAAAAACCACGGCACAGCGAACCAATTGGAAGCTGTGAGTTCTTCAACGTCACATCCCCGTGACACGATGTCCGCTTGGCTTACTTTCGTGGGGACATTTCATCAAATTGCTTTTCCGACCACTTAATTCTTAATTCTCTGCAACTCGGTTTGAGACGAAAACCGACAAAGACGAAGGATGCGTTTTCGTCCATAAGAACACCTTCCTAGCATCCTAGCGATTATAAAAATCCGCTAAGAGGTGAGCTGCGCACAACTCAAGGCGGAGCAAAGTTTTCGTCTTGAGGGGAGCTACTTTGGATTTCGCTGTCAATACCGATACTTTTAATTTAAAAGTTTTAAACCTTGAGCATATTAGTGCGAACGTAAGTGCACGCTCCATATGCTCGCATGGAAGCGTCAGCGAAACCATGTATTTCTGCCGGGATATTGGCGTCTGTATGAATGAATCGCGATGCCTTGATTTTGGGCAGCTGCAACAGCGTTCCCTTGAAAGCTTCCAAAAATGTCTGCAGTTGCATCGGCAGGAGCTCGTTACAGTCTAACTTTCGAAGCCGAAGTTCCTGCAACAATATTTTTGCCCTAGTCACTACAGGACACAATAAGCCAAGCGGAAAGAAATGTCGGGCCGTCACCGACATTATGTTTCAATTTGTCGCACGAAGATCCAGGAAAAAGTCATTCAACCGAAATTGAATGCATTAAACACCAAATTGCCAGAAAGGGTACTGGCGAAGCTCCATAACACAGTTTACAATTTTTGATTTTTTTTTAAACGCTGGGACCCATTTATTTTGATTAAATGCAACAGTTCTCAAAAACCAATGGTTCATAAATTTTGTAACTGACTCCATTCGAAAGGAAATAGACGCACCTTTCCGAAAAGGTATGACGCTTTGTGATAGGACGGAATTAATGGAGATCTACCGTCTGAAAGTCAAAAAAAGTTTTATTTTTGGCTTTTTTCTTTAATAGCTAGTTTTCATTAAATTTTTAAAAATATTAATAAATATTTTTAAATTATTTTTAGTATGCAGATCTAAGGGTCCGTTTGTCCCAAAAAGTTGAAGCCAAATATTTGCAAATCGAGTGTACATTCTAGGAAATATGCATAGTTTAGTAAAATGACTCAAAGGCATTATAAGTCAGCAGTTGTACCAAAAATATTTTTCAAGGGAAGTCGCTTGATTTCGCGATTTTAAATTTCGAAAAACGATCAAAATAGTGTTATTTGTTGTATGTACACTTGATTCAAAAACATTTTTGACAAAAATATCCTTTTCAGTGACTCAAAAGAAATCGAAAAAAATGGGTCAAAGCGTTTATATATTTTGGCTGTAAACTGGTGTAAGTCAGCTTGAAGATTGTTAAAGACTCTGATGGATCTTGTCTCCCCACCATGAGCTGAAAGTTTCGGTCAGCTTCGTCAACCAATACTTGACGATACATCATTTTTACGTCTGCTACAAGTGCAAATTTGTGAAGTCTAAACCAAAGCAGCGTCGAATACAGCTCCTCTTGAGAATGGTGGGGCCTACCATCAATGTGAAGTATTCAACACGAGGTTTTTATTCTGACCCCGTTCATATTCTATATTCCAGTTACATGTTGTTCATTCTCTTTCTCTCTTATTCTCTAGGCTTGTATAACGTATACTTAAGTGCTGGGTAACATATTACTAGCGTTGCCAGATTGATCTTAAAATTCAAAATTACCCCTTCAAGTTGTTTAACAATGAGTGTGTAATATCTCTTAATGCTAATACTCGGTTAAGGTTTGACTACCTTACCCTCTGCTCGCGGTCTTAACATCCGCTTAGGAGTTTCATTATTTTTGTTCATTGGAGTCGAAATGTCCATACTGCTTTTCATATTATTTGAACATTTCTGGTCAACTCGGTGTGCCACATTCTCCAAAGCTCAGCCGCTAGTTGAGTTTCTCTTTTTTGATCAGTATGACGTTCAATGCTGCAATTAGTATGAGAAAGAGTTCATAAATACGTTCGCTTTCCAAGTTGTTTGCTTATTGTCGCAGGTGACCAACTAGCTCTATTGACGTTTCTGTCTCTAATATAGACATGTTGCCCTTTACTGAAGTGCAATTCTCTCTTCCCTTTATAGTTTTTTATATTTTTGCTTTGCTCATGCAAAATTTTGTCTTGAACAAGTGGTGGTCTAAGTGAATTGAGTCTAGTGTTCAACGATCTTTTTAAGAATACCTTCGCAGGAGTCTCACCTGTAGTGCAATGTTTAGTATTTCTAAAATCTGCTAAAAATCTATTAACAACAGTCTCTAAGTCTTCATTTGGATTATCTTTAAGTGACGCATAAGTGGATTTCTTTAGTGTTTTTACAAAAATTTCAGCCTGGCCATTCGTGGACGGATGCCCAGGGGCTGTGAGAATATGATTTATTTTATTTAAATTCATAAATTGCTATGTGAACTGTCGTCCATTGTCACTGACTAAAGTACTGACTAAACCATACCTGCAAAAGAGTTCCCTTAATTTTGATATTGTGAAATGAGAAGTGATGTCTGACGTTATAAAAACTTCAGGCCATTTTGACATAGAGTCTATAACTACAAACAAATATTTATTTTTAATTGGACCTGCAAAGTCTATATGGATGCGTTGCCATATAGATTCTTCCGGGTACCATGGTATTAAGGTACTCTTGTTCGGACTTTCCTGCAACTGTTGGCAGGGATCGCAATTGCTTATGAGTCGTTCTATGTCTTTATCGATACCAGGCCACCATATGTATGATCTTGCCATGGCTTTTAATTTTACTAATCCCAAGTGAGACAAGTGTAAATATTCAAGAACACGTTTTTGTAAGCATTTGGGAATTATAGTTCGGTAACCCCATAGAATGCAACCATACTTTACTGAGAGTTCAATATCCTTTAGCTTAAATGCCTTGTATTCTTCATCTTGTAATTTAGCCGTCATCTATTGCAACTAGCAACTTCGATAAAATAGGATCACGTCGTGTTTGCCTTGCTATCTCCTTATAGTCCAAACAGAATTCGTTTTTGTCTTTCACAAAGTTGACATAAGTAATTTCATCGTGTGTTCTATCTGGTGACTTAACTTGAGGAATCCTCGACAAGTGATCAGCTTCATTGGAAGTGCCTTTCACATATTCGACATGATAGTTGAATCCAGATAAGATTAGCGCCGAGCGTTGCATTCTAGCAGACGCCATAAACGGAAGACCGTTTCCTTCACCGAATATGGCAAGAAGTGGTTTGTGATCGGTGCGCAGTGTAAATTTTTGGCCCAGTAAATACTGTCTTAGCTTCATAACTGAAAATATGATAGCCAACGCTTCCTTTTCGATTGTACTATATCTCTGTTCATTCTGTTGAAGCGCCCTTGATATAAAGGCAATAGGTTTTAGAGTGTTGTACGTAATTCGACACGACATTAGCAGGAACTTCGAAGTGTCTACTTACATTTTTTTTCTGCATCGAGCAAAAACCACGGCACAGCGAACCAATTGGAAGCTGTGAGTTCTTCAACGTCACATCCCCGTGACACGATGTCCGCTTGGCTTACTTTCGTGGGGACATTTCATTAAATTGCTTTTCCGACCACTTAATTCTTAATTCTCTGCAACTCGGTTTGAGACGAAAACCGACAAAGACGAAGGATGCGTTTTCGTCCATAAGAACACCTTCCTAGCATCCTAGCGATTATAAAAATCCGCTAAGAGGTGAGCTGCGCACAACTCAAGGCGGAGCAAAGTTTTCGTCTTGAGGGGAGCTACTTTGGATTTCGCTGTCAATACCGATACTTTTAATTTAAAAGTTTTAAACCTTGAGCATATTAGTGCGAACGTAAGTGCACGCTCCATATGCTCGCATGGAAGCGTCAGCGAAACCATGTATTTCTGCCGGGATATTGGCGTCTGTATGAATGAATCGCGATGCCTTGATTTTGGGCAGCTGCAACAGCGTTCCCTTGAAAGCTTCCAAAAATGTCTGCAGTTGCATCGGCAGGAGCTCGTTACAGTCTAACTTTCGAAGCCGAAGTTCCTGCAACAATATTTTTGCCCTAGTCACTACAGGACACAATAAGCCAAGCGGAAAGAAATGTCGGGCCGTCACCGACATTATGTTTCAATTTGTCGCACGAAGATCCAGGAAAAAGTCATTCAACCGAAATTGAATGCATTAAACACCAAATTGCCAGAAAGGGTACTGGCGAAGCTCCATAACACAGTTTACAATTTTTGATTTTTTTTTAAACGCTGGGACCCATTTATTTTGATTAAATGCAACAGTTCTCAAAAACCAATGGTTCATAAATTTTGTAACTGACTCCATTCGAAAGGAAATAGACGCACCTTTCCGAAAAGGTATGACGCTTTGTGATAGGACGGAATTAATGGAGATCTACCGTCTGAAAGTCAAAAAAAGTTTTATTTTTGGCTTTTTTCTTTAATAGCTAGTTTTCATTAAATTTTTAAAAATATTAATAAATATTTTTAAATTATTTTTAGTATGCAGATCTAAGGGTCCGTTTGTCCCAAAAAGTTGAAGCCAAATATTTGCAAATCGAGTGTACATTCTAGGAAATATGCATAGTTTAGTAAAATGACTCAAAGGCATTATAAGTCAGCAGTTGTACCAAAAATATTTTTCAAGGGAAGTCGCTTGATTTCGCGATTTTAAATTTCGAAAAACGATCAAAATAGTGTTATTTGTTGTATGTACACTTGATTCAAAAACATTTTTGACAAAAATATCCTTTTCAGTGACTCAAAAGAAATCGAAAAAAATGGGTCAAAGCGTTTATATATATTGGCTGTAAACTGGTGTAAGTCACGGTGTTCAGCTTGAAGATTGTTAAAGACTCTGATGGATCTTGTCTCCCCACCATGAGCTGAAAGTTTCGGTCAGCTTCGTCAACCAATACTTGACGATACATCATTTTTACGTCTGCTACAAGTGCAAATTTGTGAAGTCTAAACCAAAGCAGCGTCGAATACAGCTCCTCTTGAGAATGGTGGGGCCTACCATCAATGTGAAGTATTCAACACGAGGTTTTTATTCTGACCCCGTTCATATTCTATATTCCAGTTACATGTTGTTCATTCTCTTTCTCTCTTATTCTCTAGGCTTGTATAACGTATACTTAAGTGCTGGGTAACATATTACTAGCGTTGCCAGATTGATCTTAAAATTCAAAATTACCCCTTCAAGTTGTTTAACAATGAGTGTGTAATATCTCTTAATGCTAATACTCGGTTAAGGTTTGACTACCTTACCCTCTGCTCGCGGTCTTAACATCCGCTTAGGAGTTTCATTATTTTTGTTCATTGGAGTCGAAATGTCCATACTGCTTTTCATATTATTTGAACATTTCTGGTCAACTCGGTGTGCCACATTCTCCAAAGCTCAGCCGCTAGTTGAGTTTCTCTTATTTGATCAGTATGACGTTCAATGCTGCAATTAGTATGAGAAAGAGTTCATAAATACGTTCGCTTTCCAAGTTGTTTGCTTATTGTCGCAGGTGACCAACTAGCTCTATTGACGTTTCTGTCTCTAATATAGACATGTTGCCCTTTACTGAAGTGCAATTCTCTCTTCCCTTTATAGTTTTTTATATTTTTGCTTTGCTCATGCAAAATTTTGTCTTGAACAAGTGGTGGTCTAAGTGAATTGAGTCTAGTGTTCAACGATCTTTTTAAGAATACCTTCGCAGGAGTCTCACCTGTAGTGCAATGTTTAGTATTTCTAAAATCTGCTAAAAATCTATTAACAACAGTCTCTAAGTCTTCATTTGGATTATCTTTAAGTGACGCATAAGTGGATTTCTTTAGTGTTTTTACAAAAATTTCAGCCTGGCCATTCGTGGACGGATGCCCAGGGGCTGTGAGAATATGATTTATTTTATTTAAATTCATAAATTGCTATGTGAACTGTCGTCCATTGTCACTGACTAAAGTACTGACTAAACCATACCTGCAAAAGAGTTCCCTTAATTTTGATATTGTGAAATGAGAAGTGATGTCTGACGTTATAAAAACTTCAGGCCATTTTGACATAGAGTCTATAACTACAAACAAATATTTATTTTTAATTGGACCTGCAAAGTCTATATGGATGCGTTGCCATATAGATTCTTCCGGGTACCATGGTATTAAGGTACTCTTGTTCGGACTTTCCTGCAACTGTTGGCAGGGATCGCAATTGCTTATGAGTCGTTCTATGTCTTTATCGATACCAGGCCACCATATGTATGATCTTGCCATGGCTTTTAATTTTACTAATCCCAAGTGAGACAAGTGTAAATATTCAAGAACACGTTTTTGTAAGCATTTGGGAATTATAGTTCGGTAACCCCATAGAATGCAACCATACTTTACTGAGAGTTCAATATCCTTTAGCTTAAATGCCTTGTATTCTTCATCTTGTAATTTAGCCGTCATCTATTGCAACTAGCAACTTCGATAAAATAGGATCACGTCGTGTTTGCCTTGCTATCTCCTTATAGTCCAAACAGAATTCGTTTTTGTCTTTCACAAAGTTGACATAAGTAATTTCATCGTGTGTTCTATCTGGTGACTTAACTTGAGGAATCCTCGACAAGTGATCAGCTTCATTGGAAGTGCCTTTCACATATTCGACATGATAGTTGAATCCAGATAAGATTAGCGCCGAGCGTTGCATTCTAGCAGACGCCATAAACGGAAGACCGTTTCCTTCACCGAATATGGCAAGAAGTGGTTTGTGATCGGTGCGCAGTGTAAATTTTTGGCCCAGTAAATACTGTCTTAGCTTCATAACTGAAAATATGATAGCCAACGCTTCCTTTTCGATTGTACTATATCTCTGTTCATTCTGTTGAAGCGCCCTTGATATAAAGGCAATAGGTTTTAGAGTGTTGTACGTAATTCGACACGACATTAGCAGGAACTTCGAAGTGTCTACTTACATTTTTTTTCTGCATCGAGCAAAAACCACGGCACAGCGAACCAATTGGAAGCTGTGAGTTCTTCAACGTCACATCCCCGTGACACGATGTCCGCTTGGCTTACTTTCGTGGGGACATTTCATCAAATTGCTTTTCCGACCACTTAATTCTTAATTCTCTGCAACTCGGTTTGAGACGAAAACCGACAAAGACGAAGGATGCGTTTTCGTCCATAAGAACACCTTCCTAGCATCCTAGCGATTATAAAAATCCGCTAAGAGGTAAGCTGCGCACAACTCAAGGCGGAGCAAAGTTTTCGTCTTGAGGGGAGCTACTTTGGATTTCGCTGTCAATTCCGATACTTTTAATTTAAAAGTTTTAAACCTTGAGCATATTAGTGCGAACGTAAGTGCACGCTCCATATGCTCGCATGGAAGCGTCAGCGAAACCATGTATTTCTGCCGGGATATTGGCGTCTGTATGAATGAATCGCGATGCCTTGATTTTGGGCAGCTGCAACAGCGTTCCCTTGAAAGCTTCCAAAAATGTCTGCAGTTGCATCGGCAGGAGCTCGTTACAGTCTAACTTTCGAAGCCGAAGTTCCTGCAACAATATTTTTGCCCTAGTCACTACAGGACACAATAAGCCAAGCGGAAAGAAATGTCGGGCCGTCACCGACATTATGTTTCAATTTGTCGCACGAAGATCCAGGAAAAAGTCATTCAACCGAAATTGAATGCATTAAACACCAAATTGCCAGAAAGGGTACTGGCGAAGCTCCATAACACAGTTTACAATTTTTGATTTTTTTTTAAACGCTGGGACCCATTTATTTTGATTAAATGCAACAGTTCTCAAAAACCAATGGTTCATAAATTTTGTAACTGACTCCATTCGAAAGGAAATAGACGCACCTTTCCGAAAAGGTATGACGCTTTGTGATAGAACGGAATTAATGGAGATCTACCGTCTGAAAGTCAAAAAAAGTTTTATTTTTGGCTTTTTTCTTTAATAGCTAGTTTTCATTAAATTTTTAAAAATATTAATAAATATTTTTAAATTATTTTTAGTATGCAGATCTAAGGGTCCGTTTGTCCCAAAAAGTTGAAGCCAAATATTTGCAAATCGAGTGTACATTCTAGGAAATATGCATAGTTTAGTAAAATGACTCAAAGGCATTATAAGTCAGCAGTTGTACCAAAAATATTTTT
Source organism: Drosophila pseudotakahashii (assembly GCA_035046095.1). Classification (NCBI taxonomy): domain Eukaryota; kingdom Metazoa; phylum Arthropoda; class Insecta; order Diptera; family Drosophilidae; genus Drosophila; species Drosophila pseudotakahashii. The sequence goes on along the minus strand of JAWNOE010000233.1, from coordinate 163,504 downwards.
CAAGGGAAGTCGCTTGATTTCGCGATTTTAAATTTCGAAAAACGATCAAAATAGTGTTATTTGTTGTATGTACACTTGATTCAAAAACATTTTTGACAAAAATATCCTTTTCAGTGACTCAAAAGAAATCGAAAAAAATGGGTCAAAGCGTTTATATATTTTGGCTGTAAACTGGTGTAAGTCACGGTGTTCAGCTTGAAGATTGTTAAAGACTCTGATGGATCTTGTCTCCCCACCATGAGCTGAAAGTTTCGGTCAGCTTCGTCAACCAATACTTGACGATACATCATTTTTACGTCTGCTACAAGTGCAAATTTGTGAAGTCTAAACCAAAGCAGCGTCGAATACAGCTCCTCTTGAGAATGGTGGGGCCTACCATCAATGTGAAGTATTCAACACGAGGTTTTTATTCTGACCCCGTTCATATTCTATATTCCAGTTACATGTTGTTCATTCTCTTTCTCTCTTATTCTCTAGGCTTGTATAACGTATACTTAAGTGCTGGGTAACATATTACTAGCGTTGCCAGATTGATCTTAAAATTCAAAATTACCCCTTCAAGTTGTTTAACAATGAGTGTGTAATATCTCTTAATGCTAATACTCGGTTAAGGTTTGACTACCTTACCCTCTGCTCGCGGTCTTAACATCCGCTTAGGAGTTTCATTATTTTTGTTCATTGGAGTCGAAATGTCCATACTGCTTTTCATATTATTTGAACATTTCTGGTCAACTCGGTGTGCCACATTCTCCAAAGCTCAGCCGCTAGTTGAGTTTCTCTTATTTGATCAGTATGACGTTCAATGCTGCAATTAGTATGAGAAAGAGTTCATAAATACGTTCGCTTTCCAAGTTGTTTGCTTATTGTCGCAGGTGACCAACTAGCTCTATTGACGTTTCTGTCTCTAATATAGACATGTTGCCCTTTACTGAAGTGCAATTCTCTCTTCCCTTTATAGTTTTTTATATTTTTGCTTTGCTCATGCAAAATTTTGTCTTGAACAAGTGGTGGTCTAAGTGAATTGAGTCTAGTGTTCAACGATCTTTTTAAGAATACCTTCGCAGGAGTCTCACCTGTAGTGCAATGTTTAGTATTTCTAAAATCTGCTAAAAATCTATTAACAACAGTCTCTAAGTCTTCATTTGGATTATCTTTAAGTGACGCATAAGTGGATTTCTTTAGTGTTTTTACAAAAATTTCAGCCTGGCCATTCGTGGACGGATGCCCAGGGGCTGTGAGAATATGATTTATTTTATTTAAATTCATAAATTGCTATGTGAACTGTCGTCCATTGTCACTGACTAAAGTACTGACTAAACCATACCTGCAAAAGAGTTCCCTTAATTTTGATATTGTGAAATGAGAAGTGATGTCTGACGTTATAAAAACTTCAGGCCATTTTGACATAGAGTCTATAACTACAAACAAATATTTATTTTTAATTGGACCTGCAAAGTCTATATGGATGCGTTGCCATATAGATTCTTCCGGGTACCATGGTATTAAGGTACTCTTGTTCGGACTTTCCTGCAACTGTTGGCAGGGATCGCAATTGCTTATGAGTCGTTCTATGTCTTTATCGATACCAGGCCACCATATGTATGATCTTGCCATGGCTTTTGATTTTACTAATCCCAAGTGAGACAAGTGTAAATATTCAAGAACACGTTTTTGTAAGCATTTGGGAATTATAGTTCGGTAACCCCATAGAATGCAACCATACTTTACTGAGAGTTCAATATCCTTTAGCTTAAATGCCTTGTATTCTTCATCTTGTAATTTAGCCGTCATCTATTGCAACTAGCAACTTCGATAAAATAGGATCACGTCGTGTTTGCCTTGCTATCTCCTTATAGTCCAAACAGAATTCGTTTTTGTCTTTCACAAAGTTGACATAAGTAATTTCATCGTGTGTTCTATCTGGTGACTTAACTTGAGGAATCCTCGACAAGTGATCAGCTTCATTGGAAGTGCCTTTCACATATTCGACATGATAGTTGAATCCAGATAAGATTAGCGCCGAGCGTTGCATTCTAGCAGACGCCATAAACGGAAGACCGTTTCCTTCACCGAATATGGCAAGAAGTGGTTTGTGATCGGTGCGCAGTGTAAATTTTTGGCCCAGTAAATACTGTCTTAGCTTCATAACTGAAAATATGATAGCCAACGCTTCCTTTTCGATTGTACTATATCTCTGTTCATTCCGTTGAAGCGCCCTTGATATAAAGGCAATAGGTTTTAGAGTGTTGTTCTTATCTCTGTGAGAAAGTATTCCTGCAACCGCAGTGTTGCATGCGTCTGTTGTAAGAACGATGTCTAGCTCGGGATTAAAATGAACCAAAATGTTTTCAGATACTATGTCTCTCTTCATGTTGTTGTATGCAGCTTGACAGTCTGAATTCCATATAAATTTTGAATGTTTCTGCAACAATTGATATAGTGGATGCATTTTCTGAGAGAACTTATCAATAAATTTAGAATAATAATTGACCATACCAGTAAATGCTCTTAGCTCTGAGACATTTGTCGGGGCTGGTGCATTAAGTACAGAAGAGATTCTTTCATTATTATTTTTTAATCCTTCTTTATTTATGGTAAAACCAAGATACGAAATGCTATCCTGGAAAAATTTACATTTATTTTTATTTAATCGCAGACTTGCATTTTTCAATTTGTTCAGGACCGCCTTGAGGTTGAATAAATGTGTTTTGAAATCGGGGCCTGTAATGGTTATATCATCCTGGTATACCACTACATTTGGAATGCCTCTCAACACATTTTCGATAGTTTTCTGAAAAATGGCAGCTGCTGTTTTTATGCCAAATGGTAATCGTTTTACTTTCATAATGCCAATGTGTGTACTCCAAATACATAAAAGTTGAGAATTTTCATCCAATACTAATTGGTTGTAAGCTTGTGATAAATCAAGCTTAGTATACAGCTCTCCTCCTTGTAGCGCTGAAAAGATCTTGTCTATGCGAGGTAATGGATATCTAAAATCACTTAGGAATTTATTGACTGTAACCTTGTAATCTGCACATACTCGAATGAAACCTGATGGCGAGGTTTCAATATCGGAACTAAAGATGTTCCCCATTCACTATCATCAATAAATTCTAACATACCTTGATCAACTAAATGTCTAAGTTTTTCTTCTACTTTTGCCTTCCAACGTAATGGTAGAGGTCTCGGTTTGAAAAAAAACTGGCTTAACGTCTGTTGATAATTTTAATGAAATATTGGGACCTACAAATGAACCTAGTCCTTCTTAAAAAACTTGCGAAAATTCATTTTAAATCTGTTCAGCTACAGCTGTGTAATCAGTACAGCTACTAATTGAGTTTACCTGACAAAGCTCGAAGTTAAATGCTCTTAAAAATGATCTTCCAAGCAAGGCTGGGTTATTGTTCTTTGATACAACTACGACAATACTCTTAGTTGTGCTGCTAAACTTCATAGATGCATCAAACTCACCCTTAATTTGAATACGGTCGCCACTGTAGTCCACATATGGAACCTTACAAGCTCTTAGCGATACATTGAGTTTATGTAACAGGTTGGCTGGAATCAGAGTACATGGCGCACCAGTATCGCAGGTTGCCACAACATTTATGCCTTGAATTTGAATTGGCAGTGTGTACATTTCGTCTCCATTGGTGATACTGTTGTTGCTAACGCTGAAAATACTGTGATTAATATACTGTTCTTCGCTTAAACTTTAATTGGAAACTGATACATGATTAACGTTTCTATCTTTTTCTTGTTTAGATCTACAAACTGATGCCAGACGTCCACGTTTCTTGCAGATATGGCACTTGCAGTCCTTGTATTTGCAGTCCACCGATTGGTGGTTCCGCCATCCGCAATGTTTGCCCGGCATCTTCTTATTGGTGTCTGCCTGATCCTCTGTCTTGTTGTTGCTGTGGTTTCCGCCTTTCCATTTGTTGCGGCTCCGGTTGACGTAGTTTACTGCGTCTGGAGATTGCTCCTTATGAATATGCCCTCTCGCCGGCCCTTTTGCTGCAAACTTGGTTTCGCATATTAATGCTTTCCGCAGTGCTCTTCGCTCGAAAATCGCGTTACTCATTCCTACGACGAATTTGTCGCGGACAAAGGCATCTAATTGTCCGCCAAACTTGCAGCTAAGGGCAAGATGTTTGACTCTCGCAAACCATTCAGCGACGGTTTCGTCAGCTCTTTTGCAAGCCATGTGAAATTGATTGCGCTCCTGAAATATTATTGTGGGAGGCGTTTAATGAGTATTTAATGTACTACACAACTGCTCGAAGGTTTTCGTTGCCGGGGCTGCATAAACTATGTATTACGTTGTACGCCCCGATGGACTTAAGCATAGTCGCCTTCTTCACATTGTCGTCCGTGTAGTTGAGCTCCGTAAAATGAATTTCCAGTCGCTCTTTCCAAATGTGCCATGAGGTTAGTTTTGGTGAAAACTCGGGCAAACTAGTTGCCTGTGTAAAATTTGACACAATAATGCTGTCGTTGGGCATGTTTATCTTTCTTGCCAAAAGTTGGTCTTATTTGCTTGTATTACAAGTACATGTCGTTGAATAAATTGATATTAACAAAATTTTTTTATCTCGTCGCCATTAATGTAATGTATTCAACACAAGGTTTTTATTCTGACCCCGTTCATATTCTATATTCCAGTTACATGTTGTTCATTCTCTTTCTCTCTTATTCTCTAGGCTTGTATAACGTATACTTAAGTGCTGGGTAACATATTACTAGCGTTGCCAGATTGATCTTAAAAATCAAAATTATCGTTATACAAATACCTAACAATCAAGATGTCATTCAACGCGACCTCCGTCGATGTACGGCTCGCGGCGTCGAATGTCACTATCAACTTTGTTGAGGTGCTTTGCGGTCGCAGTACGCATTGGTGCGGAATGAAATAGTGCGGACTGTCTGGAATTTTATTGTTACTGAAGGACATGTTTCCCATGGCTACATATTGTTACATGAAATTGAGATACATCTTTTTTAATGAAGGATCTTTGGACAATATTCGTCCTAGCGACAAAAATCTACGTTTCGCAACTTTATATGATGAATTTGCCTTGGGCGGCAAGTTCTCCACAGACCGAAATTTCAGCAGTGCTGTGTCGATTGACTTCAACACTTCCCCCTGGCAGCTGAGATGTACCAATTTTTCCGTATTTTATTTTATTTTTCCTGAGGCACATCTCCTTGCAAAATGGGAAACTCAGGCCCTTGCTTTATCTGTTTGCTTAAGCGGTAGCTCCATCAATGCCCCGCAATAATAAGTCTCTGAGCGAGCTCATCGGACCCAAAATTTATTTGTGAACCAAAATCGAGCAACGCTCGCGCCAATACTAATTCGCCACTTTTTGTTTGAACGATCACGATGGCTGTGGAAAGTTAGTGCATCTATCCGATGCAGTCGAAAAACATGCGAAGTGGATGGAGGAGGAGGTGGCAACGCGAGATTTGATGGCGATGCAGCAATGTGTGGTGTGAGGACTTACACACCCTACATCTTTTCGATTTGCTATTTTTTACCGTGTGTCTCTTTCGAAGGCATTTAATGCATAAGGGCGATTTTTTTGCGAAATCAAATCTCTGCTGAACTGTTAGAGCAGCAAAAACAGTGCAGTTTCCTACTAGATGATCTGCTGAGTTACAAAACACATATACTTCAGAAACGTCCCTGGCAGTGACAAACGAAAAACTCCTGTTTCCATTCGTCTTTGGATAAGCCTGGCTCTGCTGAACATATTTTGGCTTGCACGCTTCTTCTGCAACCATATGCTGATAGCGCATGTTCAGGGCCGCCTCACACTCGCTCCAAAGAGGTAGCGATGTGTAATCCAGTTGTTCCTTCCATTTTCATTTAGTTCCTGTATCGAATTTGCCCATAACTAAATGGATGAGGATGACATTCGGAATACGTTTGTCATTTCCAATGGAAAAAAGAGAATCGTACAGCGCTGTGGCGGTGTCGATCAGGTTTCTCAAGGCGGTAGCTGATGGCTGGGAAATCTTTGGCATATTAAACAGTGTCGATATAATGTCAAAGAAAATTAAAGAATCATTATCGTACAACCACCTTAGTCTAGCCAGGGCTTTTGGATATTTATCCGCGGTAACTTGGAATACCCAGAATGTTCCTAGCGCGTCTCCAGCCAATCACGTTATTAAAGGGGTCTTGGGGAAAAAAGAACCAAAAATTTTTTTTCTTGTTTTAAGCCAATCGGACAAAAACTTTAGAAGTTAGGTTAAAATTGGTAATAGTAAAATTGTCCTAAAAAAAATGTTTGATTTCGAACGGTAAAAAAAATATTTAAAGTTTAAAAAAAAATAAAAACTTCCCAGGGGGCGGCAGCACCATTGTACTCTGAGTTTTTGTTTTATTCTGTAACATATTCTCCGGTGTTTTCTGTTTGTTTATTAACAAAGTTTAGCCTAACAATCGTGTTAGTGTTTTAAATAGATCTCCCAGTTAACGGGTACGTGGTTATAGTTATTTTAATATTTCGATTTGATTTTATTAATATCTTGGCTTTGTTGGTGTAATTTGCACTCTTTAAATCTGCTCTTGTATTCTCTCTCTCTCTCTCTCTCTTCTGCTCTATTATAACTGTAGTTTCACTTTTTTTGAACCTGTCAAATTTCTTGTAGACTTTTAGGTGCTACCAAAGAGTATACATACATAGAGAGGACATCCCATATAAAAAAGTCTGTCGTATGGCGGGTTCTAGCGGTGGAACCAGCAGTTTAACCGTAGAACCCGCACTGCTCGATTCTACTTGGAATCTAGTCGGCCGCGGCACTGCTTGCCATTTGGCCTAGTGGATAAGACATCTGACTACCAATCTAAGCGGTACGAGGATCGAATCCCGTTGTAGAATTTCAATTTCTTGGGGGGGTTTTTTGTTTTTTTTTGTTTTGTTTTTTAAGAGTATTTTGTTTTTTTTTCTACTTTGTAATTTTTTTATAGATTTTTTCCATTTTGTATTTTTTTTTGTTTTTTTCTATTTTGCAATTTTTTTTGTTGTTTCTTTTATATTTTGTATTTTTTTTGTTTTTTTCTATTTTGTATTTTTTTTGTTTTTTTCTATTTTGCAATTTTTTTTTGTTGTTTCGTTTATATTTTGTATTTATTTTGTTTTTTTCTATTTTGCAATTTTTTTTTGTTGTTTCGTTTATATTTTGTATTTTTTTTGTTTTTTTCTATTTTGCATTTTTTTTTGTTTTTTTTTCTATTTTGTAATTTGTACATTTGTTTTTACATTTCGCTTAAGAATTAAAAAAAAACCGCCCCTGGGAAGCCCGTTCTTTACTTTTTTAATTTTAAGAAATTTTTTTGATTTTCCAAAGTTAAGAATGCGTTTTTCAGCTAAAAAATATGACTTTGGGCTTAACAAAAAAATATTTAAAGTTTAAAAAAAAAACGCTTCCCTGAGGGCGGGTTTTTTTATGCAGAAAAATATGCGACAAATTTAAAAACGATCGGTTGAGCCGTTTAGAAATGCCGATGAACACGCACTTTTAAAAACGTGGTTTCGAGAAAAACATGTCACATGTAAAACACGTATAGAGCACTTTAAAAAGACGTTTTGCGGTGTTCACTGTATCTCCGCCAAAAATTGACGAATTTCCATTCTGTTTTTACATTTCGTTAAAGAATAGAAAAAACCCGCCCCCTGGGAAGTTTTATTTTTTATTTTTTTACTTTAAATATTTTATTACGCCGTGCAAAATCAAAAATTATTTTTTTTAGAAAAATTTTACTAGTACTAATTACATCCTAACTTCCAAAGTTCTTTTAGATTGACTTAAAACTTTTTTGTATAATCTTAATATGTTAATTTACAAGAAAAGAAATATAAAAAAAAATTGGATTTCTTTTTTTGCAAGACCCTACCATTAATTATTGTTTAGCTTTTAACTAAAATAAAAAAAATATATATATATATTTCAAGACATCAAAAAAAGAAAAGAAAAATATTAGAAAACGTCTGCCCCTTGTGGGGATCGAACTCGCATCAACATCGCTGATCAACGCTTTAACCAGCACGACCATAGACCGAGTTGAAAATGTTGGACAGAAAACCCTTTTCGACTTTTAAATGTTGTTGGCCCTCGATTATCAAAATGACAAAAATGAAATTTTGTCGAAAATGTGTTGCCACCCAAGTCGGAAGTTTTGGAGTGGTCGGCGTTTCTGAATGCTTCCGGAACGCATCTTTGTCCACAGAAAAAATGCGATACAATGTTGGACAGCATCCAGAATGCATGCTAGATGCAACCCAAGTCATCACTCCCCTATAGCTTTTTTAGAAGGCAAAACGGGAGCGATCCGTGCAATCGTAGCTTCTCTTACGTCGCAGCCGAACCCTTGCCGATCGTTCGTTTTGTTTTTTTCAATCGGTGCAATCATAGCTTCCATCGGAATGCATCCGGAATGCATCCATTGGCATGGAAAATATGAAATAATAATCTTAAACGGTGGTCTTGAAAAACAAATGAAAAGAACAAAAGAGACATTGCAAGAACGCGCGCGGTGTTTTCGTTTCTTATGCATTTCTTCTCACTTGCTTTTTGGAATCTGACCAGTTAAGTGTAATTGATTTTTCGGGTAAAACATTTTAATCGTTTTATTTGTTTATAGTTCTTTAAAAACAAACATTTGTGCTTTTCTGTGCCAAGTAAGTATAGTGCGGTGATAAGTGGAAATAAAAAATAAAAAATAAGAATTGTTCACAACATTATACTAACTAATTATTGTTTTTATTTTTTGCATGACCTCATGCGCGCATTTTTGACAACGGAAGAACAAAAACATCAAAAACTGTAAGTATTAAATTTAATTGTAGTTTTTGTGTAACAAAAGTGCCGTTTTGTTTTTCATTTCTTGATTTCATGTGTTCCATATTTGTTTTCGTTTCTGTTAAGGTGGACCTAAGTCTTAACATTTGTGGAATTGAGGAAATAACCTCCACATTTGCTGCGTTGAACGCAGTAATGTACGGTAAGTGTTAAACATTATTGATGTTAATTTTGCAATTTCGTCTAACAACATTTTAAAACGCTATATTTTGCAGAATCTTAAAAGAGGGAAGGCTATAGACATGAAGATTTCGTAAAAGATATTCGAGCCGCCTTTACCCGACAAAAAAAACCGGATCTATAAGGACGCTAGCAAAAGAAAAGCGACGACGAGTAAAGACAAAGGACCGGACAAGGACAACGATTTGGACATCGATATTGAGGATGATGGGGAAGACGTGGTAAATTAAATTAGTTAAATATGTGTGAAAAGAAAAACAATTAAATAATAAAAAGTGAAATTAATAAAAAACGTATTTTTAAATCGAGTAGAAATAATTTTGATGCGTTCCAGAAGGCAACCAAAAGCACTCTTAAAGATGCGTTCCAGAACGCATTTTTTGAACGCAACCAGAAGCACTCTAAAAGATGCGATCCAGAACGCATCATTTGGAACGCATTCAGAACAATTCCAAAAAATGCGTTCTGGATCGCATCTTTTGGAAGGGAAAAGTGGAAACCAATCCCGAACGTTTCCGAAGTTTCCAGCCAAGCTCGATGCGTGAAAAGGGAGCGCTCCAGGAGGGCTCCAGGAGCGATGAATCGGATTGCACCCTTTTTGTCCCGCTTTGCTGTAAAAAGGAAGTGAGAAGTGCATCGATTCGGCATGCATGCATCGGTGCTTCGGATGCTATCCATCATCCCTTCTGGATGCGTTCCACTTCCGACTGGGACGTTCTCGCACACATACACACAAAGCCCACTTACACTTATGCATTGTGTACTCAATAAACGAATTCTATGCCCTCTCTGTATAATCAAAGAGTATACATTATCCACTTATCCACTAGGCCAAATGGCAAGCAGTGCCGCGGCCGACTAGATTCCAAGTAGAATCGAGCAGTGCGGGTTCTACGGTTAAACTGCGGGTTCCACCGCTAGAACCCGCCATACCACAGAATTTTTTATATGGGATGTCCTCTCTATGTATGTATACTCTTTGGTATAATGTATACTCTTTGGTGCTACTCTTATAGACTCTCTGTTTCGCTTGCTTTACATTGTAACTGTTCGTGCGTTAAGTTGTTCGTGCCCCACAAGCCACGCTCAGTCGATTCAAGACTTATCTCTCGCGCTCTCTTGCTCTTGATCTCGCGCTCTTATACTTTCCTGTTTTGTATTTTTGCGGTTTTTGGAATTTGATCCCAGTGCCAAATTTACACGAGGTATTTTCACATTTTCATATTTTTATACCCTTACAGAGGGTATTATGATTTCAGTCAGAAGTTTGCAACGCAGTGAAGGAGACGTTTTTGACCCCATAAAGTATATATATTCTTGATCAGCATGACAAGACGAGTCGATCTAGCCATGTCCGTCTGTCTGTCTGTTTCTACGCAAACTAGTCTCTCAGTTTTAAAGCTATCGGGTTCAAACTTTCCCAAAAGTCTTCTTTCTATTGCAGGTAGTACATATGTCGGAACGAGCCGGATCCGACCTCTATATCTTATGGCTCCCATAGGAATAATCTCAAAATATAGAATATATACAACTGCGGCAACAAAAATAGCACCATTTTGCTATGGTATATTGTATTCGTGGCCTAGCGTCGTCCGTATTGTTCGCCTAACCTCCCTCATTTTAGTTACTAGATATGTAAGCCTACTTACTCTTAAGAAAAGATGGAAAATATTGCAAAAAATTACAATTTCTGGCACAAAAAAAATTGGTAATAGTGCTATTTTTGTTGCCGCAACTGTATACTTTATGGGGTCGGAAACGCTTCCTTCTACTACATACTTATCCCCGAATACAATATACCCCTTTAGTAAAGGGTCTTTACTCTACGAGTAGCGGGTATAAAAATAAATTTGAAAAAATTTATTCTAATTTACAAACAAATTTATTTGTGCGCAAATTTGAATTGCATTGATAATATTTTCAGTCAGAAGTTTGCAACGCAGTGAAGCAGACGTTTCCGACCCCATAAAGTATATATATTCTTGATTAGTATCACTAGACACTAGCCATGTCCGTCTGTTTCTACGCAATCTAGTCTCTCAGTTTTAAAGCTATCGGGCTCAAACTTTCCCAAAAGTCTTCTTTCTATTGCAGGTAGTATATATGTCGGAACCGACCGGATCGGACAACTATATCTTATAGCTCCCATAGGACAAATTGAAAAAAAACGTAAAAAAAATGCCAGCTTTGGTGTTTTTTGAAATATTACCTTCTACTTTTGGGAATACTATTTTTAAAATATTCCTGAATTTCGAATTAAAATTTTAATTAAATATAAATCGGATGACTATATCATATAGCTGTCATAGGAACGGTCGGAAAATTAAATAGAAATTTATATGAACAAAATTTTATCTTTGTTGATTTTTATTACATTCTTTTCTTTTTTGGGATATTGCTTTTCTTTAACATTTCAAAATTTTGAATAAAATTTAACAAAATTCGGACGGCTATATTACACTAGTTTACAATTTTTAATTTTTTTTATATATAAACGCTGGGACCCATTTTTTCGTTTACTGTTTGGTCACTGATCACGATAAAAAAAATAAAAAAATTTTCCAAAGAATCGTTTTGGAGATATTTGAAATAGCTAGATGTTTGACCACTTGTTTTAATCAATGTAACACCCCTCAAAAACCGATGGTCCAACAAATTTTTAACTGGCACCCTTCGAAAGGAAATAGATGCACCTTTCCGAAAAGGTATGGCGCTTAGCAGTCATTTCGACTTCTTTCCATTGAACTTGGGAGCAGAAAGTGATGAACAGGGTGAACGATTCCATCAGGATATGGCATAGAATGAAAGGCGCGAAAAACTTCAACCAATAAAGTCTTCTTCCGAGTCTGAATATTTGTATGTTTTTAAGGGGGGCTGGGTGTTAACCAAAAACCATATTTTTGTCGAAAAAATTCAAAAATTTTCCTTCTCGATTTTTTTAAAAAATAAATTAAATGTCTTTGAATCAAGTGTACATACATTACATGACACTATTTTGATCGTTTCTCAAAATTGGAAATCGCGAAAACAGGCGACTTCCCTTGAAAAAGATTTTTGGTACCATTGCTGACTTGTGATGACTTTGAGTCATTTTACTAAACTATGCATATCTCCTAGAATGTACATCCGATTTGCAAATATTCGGCCTCAACTTTTTGGGACTAACGGCCCTTTAGATCTGCATACTCAAAATAATTTAAAAATATTTATTAATATTATTAAAAAATTAATTAAAACTAGCTATGAAAAAAAAACGCCAAAAATGAAACTTTTTTGGAACTTTCAGAAGCTATAAATCCATCAATTTTGGTCCGATCACAAAGCGCCATACCTTTTCGGAAAGGTGCATCTATTTCCTTTCGAAGGGTGCCAGTTAAAAATTTGTTGAACCATCGGTTTTTGAGGGGTGTTACATTGATTAAAACAAGTGGTCAAACATCTAGCTATTTCAAATATCTCCAAAACGATTCTTTGGAAAATTTTTTTATTTTTTTCATCGTGATCAGTGACCCAACAGTAAACGAAAAAAATGGGTCCCAGCGTTTATATATTTTGGCTGTAAACTAGTGTTATATAGCTGCAATAGGAAGGATCAAAAAATTAATGCCAAAGTAATACGAAAGCGGTTAAAACTAGGATTGTTGTAACATGTACGCAAGTTAATTTAAATTAATGTTTTTTAAATGAATAGGAATGATCTGTATATAAGCTTTGGCTTTTTGTAAATAAATAGGAATGATCTGCAAGGGTATATAAGCTTCGGCTGGCCGAAGCTAGCTTCCTTTCTAGTTTATTTTACTCTCATTAATTAACTTGTTTCTTATAATGGCTCTCGTCTCTTCTAAGAAAAATTGTATTCTTTCGACTACACCTAAAGACCCTTTTATTATCTGTTGGCTCTGCGAAAAGATGATGCACGTTAAATGTGCAGGTTTTACCGGCAGAGTAAAATACTACATTGAGCTGCGTACTGGTCTCATGTGGACATGTGAGTCCTGCAGGGAATGGACAGATGAGATGGGCAGCTTTATGAGTCAGAATCGAGACGGCTTATTGAACCTTTCAATAGTTTTTAAACAGCTCAATGACGGGTTCAATTCCGTTTGTGCCCAATTTAATAATACAAAATTATTAACCGAGTCGCCCAAACGCAAAAAAGCTAGCTTAATGACATTAAATAAGAATTTAGAATGCACCTTAAACCCGAACTTGGTAGCTGGTGCAGCTTCTGGTGACACAGGGGTTAGTGAACCACCTGTGCCAATGGATAGAGCTAGTTCTGGTGTAAAATCTTCAGAGCCGGCGGTGCCGGCCATACCCATAGGTACTGTAGGTGCTGTTTCTGTCACTCAGCCGAGTGTGGTTCAGACTGCTGCTGGAGGGCGTAAGAAACTCTCTGTTGTACCCATAGGAACAGTTGGTGCAGTTTCTGGCTCTCAGCTGAGTGAGGTTCAGACTGCTGCTGGGGGGCGTAAGATACTCTCAGTTGTTCCACATAGGAAGCAATTGTTTCTTTTAGGACTTACGCCTGATACCACATCTGAGAATGTTTTGGAATTTATTCGAGAAAAATTCCCAACCGAAAATATTGTTGAACAATTTCGATTTTCATACGCCCGTAGGAGAACAAATAACAGGCCTTCCACGGCGCCAAAAAACTGAATAGTATATTTTTGGCTTACCAAAATGATAGGGGACTTAACATGAGGCTACCCAAGCTTTATGCTGACTCCTCGGCATTTACGGACGATATCTTAGCTTTTACAGAAACTTGGCTGAAATCAGAGATAACCGACTCTGAAGTTTTGTCAAACAACTTTAATACCTATAGAACCGATCGCCTTTCCCGTAGGGGAATTTTTGTTACATGTTCTTATATTCCACCTGGCTCTGACTTAATTATTTATGAGCAACATCTATCTGCTATTAAAACTATTCTAACCTCTCTTTCCATCAGAGATTTTTTGATTGTTTTGGGTGACTTTAATCTCCCAGATATTTCTTGGTCCCCTTCTACTGACTCACTTGTCGCTATTCCCTTATCCGCCCATGTTTTTGTGGATGGCCTTTCTGAATTATCGTTACAGCAAGTTAGCTTTATACGAAAATCATTAAATAGTCACGGTATCTAGAATTGACGCTCTTGTGGTACCGATACCATCCAACAATGGAATTGACAATTTGCCTCCCTTACCTTGATACCCTCTCTCCTTTAGTTTCTCCAACTAAAATGAGATGCTTTCGTAAATGTGACTATAATAAACTTAACTTAATGATTTCGCAACGTAATTGGACAGATCTTTATAACTGTATGGACATCGAAAGTGCCACTGAACTTTCTATAGCGTTCTATACACTTTTTTTAATGAATGCGTTCCTGATAGGCTTCCTCCAAGGCCGAACAGGCCCCCCTGGCTTACAAATGCTCTTCAAAGACTTAAAAATCTTAAAACAAACACTAATAAAAAGTATAAAAAATCGGGTAAGCCATCCGATTTTTCGAAATATGTGGTGGCTCGATCTGATTTTAATGTTCTTACAGTCATTGCTATTCTATGTATTTAAATCATTGTAAATTTGAATTTTCAAATGATCCGAAGCAGTTTTATAACTTTGTTAACGCTAAACGTTAGTCATCGGCTTTGCCTTCATCGGTTCGTTTTAACTCAATGGATGCATCGACAGATTCTGAAATTGCTGATTTATTTGCCGACTTTTTCCAAACCACTTACAGCTCCTCTTCATGGTCTAAATCAAACTACCCTAATCCCTTAAATAGGGCAAAGTGTATTTTTATACCCGTTACTCGTAGAGTAAAAGGGTATATTGTATTCGTGCAAAAGTATGTAACAGGGAGAAGGAAGCTTTTCCGACCCTATAAAGTATATATATTCTTGATCAGGATCACTAGCCGAGTCGAACTAGCCATGTCCGTCTGTCCGTCTGTCCGTCCGTATGAACGCTGAGATCTCGGAAACTATAAAAGCTAGAGGATTGGCATTTTGCATGCATATTCTTGGAGTTCCTACGCAGCGCAAGTTTATTTTAAAATGGTGCCACGCCCCTTCTAACGCCCTCAATCGCACTACACAATTTTTTGAAAGGTGTCTGGCGCCCACACCATTAAATATTTTGGAAAACTAAAAATGCAGTTTTATTGTGACTATCAATACCTATCGAAATGTAGAAGAAATTTTTCAAATCGGACCATTCGTTAAAAAGTTATGCCTGATCAAAGATTTTATATATCTATCTCCCTCGCACTCCCTTAGCTGAGTAACGGGTAGCTGATAGTCGGGGCACCCGACCTTTTTATTATTCCACTTCACAAAAAGGGTGCGAAGGCGGATGCCCAGAATTATAAAGGTATTTCTAAATTGTCGGCAATTCCAAAAGCCTTTGAACGTATTATCACTTCGCATTTGCAACATTTATGTTCCTCGCTAATATCACCGTGTCAGCATAGTTTCGTTAAGCGAAGATCGACTACAACCAACCTACTTGAATTGTCATCTATTGTAATAAATGGATTTAACAATAAAATGCAGACCGACGTTATATATACAGATTTTAGTAAAGCCTTTGACTCTGTTAACCACTCTCTACTTTTATTTAAACTAGACTTGCTTGGCTTTCCATGTAATCTTTTAGCATGGATTTCAAGTTATTTGAATGGGAGGACTCAGAGGGTTATATTTAAGAACGCTGCTTCTGAAATGATCCACGTGACATCTGGAGTGCCCCAGGGTAGTCATTTGGGCCCTTTGCTGTTTACTTTGTTTATTATTATCATAACAAATTCTCGTGTAATGTATGCTGATGATGTTAAGCTTTGTTTGACATACAACAATATAGAGTCTGGGTTCCGCTTACAATCAGACATTGATAACTTTCAAGTATGGTGTGAGTATAACCTCTTAAATTTGAATTGCCTGAAATGTAACGTAATGACCTTTCATAGGGGTACTCCTACGTTTATAAGTTATTCGCTTCTCAACTCGCCACTTGACCGTATATATTCAGTAAATGATTTAGGCGTTCTCTGGACCCGAAGCTTAAATTTGACTGCCACATTATGTCGACTATCAACAAAGCTATGATTGTTCTTGGGTTTATAAAGCGTTGGTCAAAAGAATTTGATGACCCTTATATAACCAAATTATTACTTACCTCCCTTGTCCGTCCTATATTGGAATATTGTTCTTCGGTTTGGAGCCCACAATACCAAGTGCACATTGACCGTATAGAATCGATGTTTGAACTGGGATGAAAACGTAAGGCTGCCTTCCTACCAGAGTATATTATTATTGCTTAATTTACCGACACTTGCCAATCGTAGAAAAATGCTTGGTACTATTTTTATGCATAATCTTATAAGAGACTAGCAGGTTCGGTAGCCCGCAGCTTCGCCTGCGGAAACTAAAATTGAAAATTAAGCTACTTATTTTAAATTTAAAAAATGACTAATTTTTAGCCTATAAACCGAGAAAAAATTTTATCAGAACTTTTTTCCTTAATTTCGGTAAAAAAAAATAGAATTTTTTCCTATGCAAACAACTGAAGGAAAATATAAAAACTGGAATAAATAAACTTAATTTCTTTAAAAAAAATGAAAACGAATTGCTTAAAGATATACATAGCTCTCCAACAACAAATATCATTTTATAATTTGATAATTTTGGTTAATATTTACGAAATTTGAAACGTACAAACCCATCTAAAATGTGATGCGATGTTCATATTTTCGCAGTTGAAAAAATTATTGTCTCCAATTCTAATTTTAAGAAATTGGAGCAATACTATTGCCCTTAAGTGGACGGACACTCATATTATAAGCCTAAGAACATTTTTAAAAGGAATGAAAATTTTAGGCTGGATTTTATTTTATCGGTCCTTCAAAACAAATCCTGTTGATCTTGGCCTTGCTACCTCGTTTTAACTTTTCGCCTTTGTTAATTGTCCCTGTATTTTTTGTTTATCAAAGACTAAATTTTAAAACTATTTAAACCGAGTTCCGTTTACTTCTTTTGAAGATGTTACTTCTTGATAATTAATTAATTACCTACTTTAATTTATTTATTTAGTATCCCAGCGCTACAAGTGCACACTTATAATTATGGCGCTAGTCACATTGATTTGATATTTATACCCGTTACTCGTAGAGTAAAAGGGTATATTGTATTCGTGCAAAAGTATGTAACAGGGAGAAGGAAGCTTTTCTGACCCTATAAAGTATGTATATTCTTGATCAGGATCACTAGCCGAGTCGAACTAGCCATGTCCGTCTGTCCGTCTGTCCGTCCGTATGAACGCTGAGATCTCGGAAACTATAAAAGCTAGAGGATTGGCATTTTGCATGCATATTTTTGGAGTTCCTACGCAGCGCAAGTTTATTTCAAAATGGTGCCACGCCCCCTCTAACGCCCTCAATCGCCCTACACCATTTTTTGAAAGGTGTCTGGCGCCCACACCATTAAAGATTTTGGAAAACTAAAAATGCAGTTTTATTGTGACTATCAATACCTATCGAAATGTAGAAGAAATTTTTCAAATCGGACCATTCGTTAAAAAGTTATGCCCGATCAAAGATTTTATATATCTATCTCCCTCGCACTCCCTTAGCTGAGTAACGGGTATCTGATAGTCGGGGCACCCGACTATAGCGTTCTCTCTTGTTTTAACTTATTATTTTTAAAATATTTAAACAATTTTCCTAACTTACTTACTTAATTTTATTTATTTATTTATTTTATAAGTCATCCCAACGCTACAAGCTTCGAGCTTATTATTAATGCGCTAGTCACAAAAAACGTTTCAATTAAGGTAAACATATTTAAACTTATTAGCTAATACAGTACTTATACTTAATATTTAATATTTAGGTCGCTTTAAATTTATTAGTTTTGGTTATTATGAAATAATTTTTAAGGGTTTAAAGGATTTTAACTTTTAAGGTGTGAGATCAATTTTAATTTAAAATGCGTTGTGCTGCTTATATTTTTGATGCTATTAGGTAGCTGATTCCATAGTCGAATAGAATATACAAAAAATTGTCTTTCTGATAGCAAAGACCTGTGCCTGACTGAAGTGATATTGTTTACCCTTCGTGATGTTGTAAATTGTAATTTTTCGTATAAGTAGGATGGTTCTTTATGAATAATAATTTTGTGTAGGAGAAGTAGTACTCTAAGGTTTATCCAATCCATTAAGCTAAGGTCAAAGATTTTATATGTAAAGTTGGAAACATGGTCCGCCCTCCGTAAATCAAAGACAAAACGAGCGACATTGTTCACAGCTACTCTAAGTTTATTCAGGCTGCATGAGTCACAGTTTGTAAAGACTTCTAATCCATAGAAAAGTTGTGGAATTATACAGGTTTTTGCAATTAGTAGACGGATGTTTGTGGGAAGAAAACGTTTTGATATTGACAGAGATCTTAGTGTGCCATAGGTCTTACCCACTGCCCTTGAAATATGGTCATTCCAGGACAGTGTTCTGTTAAAAATAAATCCTAGGTTGGGTGCATTATCCACGTATTTCAAAAAACTATTATTAATACTTAAAGGTAGTATGTTTTCAATTTTAATTTGCTTTTTGTGGATGACCAGACACATGGATTTTGCAGCGTTCAGACCTAGGCCATTGCCTTTTGCCCACTCACTAACACGGACAAGTTTACTATTACAGACAGTTACACACTCATGAATTCTATTAAGAGGACGAGTAACATACATCTGGACGTCATCAGCGTACATATGAATATCACAGTTAGATATGAAATTAGGAAGGTCATTGATATATAACGTAAATAACAGAGGACCAAGAACAGAACCTTGCGGAACACCAAAGTTAAGGAACACAAACGAGGATAATATGTTAGACAATACAACTGATTGGCGACGATTGCTCAGGTACGAAGTCATTAGCTTAATTGCAGTGGTTGAAAAATTATATAAATTTTTTAATTTCGCACATTAAATATTGTGATTTACTGTGTCGAATGCCTTACTATAATCAAGTAAAACTAAGAATGTCACATTGGAAGAATCTATTTGTTCTCGGATATCCTCTGCTATTTTTAAAATGGCGGAATTGCAGCTCCTGTGTCTTCTAAAGCCAGATTGTTTATCATTGAGCACTTTATTGTCTATTATGAAGTTATTTATTTGTGCCGCCATTAGGTTTTCGAAAATTTTGGACAGGTATGGGAGAATTGATATGGGCCTATATTCTTTATTTTTCTTTGGAATTGGGTGAATCTTGGCAACTTTCCAGCTGTCTGGAAACACGGATGTCATGATCGCAGTATTAAAAATGTGGGTGAGAAATACAAGTATTCGTGGGAGTAAAATCTTTAGCGTTAGCGATTTAGCGTCGCTTGTGAACGGTTGTGTTTACCTGTGCTCTGAGTTTTTGATTTATTTTTGTGATTTTTTCGCAAGTGTTTTGTGTTTAGCTTACTAACAAAGTTTGCCTAACAATCGCGTTAGTGTTTTAAATAGATCTCCCTGTTTAACGGGTATGTGGTTTTAGTTATTTTAACAATTTCCATTAGATTTGTTTAATATCTTGGTTTTGTTGGTGTTATTTTGCACTCTCTAAATTTGCTCTTGTATTCTCATTTTCTCTCCCTCTCTTTTCCGCTCTATTATAACTGTAATTTCGCTCTCTCGGAACCTGCCAAATTTCTTGTAGACTCTTGGGTGCTTTTCTCATAGTCTCTCTCTCTCTCGCTTTACATTGTAACTGTTCGTTCGTTTAGTTGTTGGTGCCCCACAAGCCACGCTCAGTCGATTGAACATTTTTTCTCTCGCGCTCTCTTGCTCTCGACTTAATTCGCGATCTCGCGCTCTTATACTTTCGTGTTTTGTGTTTTTTTGCGTTTTTGGAATTTGATCCCAGTGCCAAATTTACTCGAGGTATATTTTCCAAATTTTATTTTCTATTTCTTTAAATAACCTTTTTTACCTATAAAATGGCCCTTATCTGTACAAAGAAAAGTTGTTCTCTTCCGACGTCAACCAAAGATTCTTTTGTTATCTGTTGGCTCTGCGATTCGGTCATGCACGTCAAATGTGCAGGATTTACTGGCAGAGTTAAAGACTTCATTGAAATGCGTACCGGTCTCATCTGGGCATGTGAGTCCTGCAAGGAAATGACAGTCGAAATGAGCAGCTTTATGAGGCAGACTCGAGACGGACTATTGAACCTTTCTCGAGTTTTTAAACAGCTCAATGACGGGTTCAACTCAGTTTGTGACCAATTTAATAATAAGAAATTATTATTAACCGAGTCGCCTAAACGCAAAAAAGCCAGCTCAGGGGCGGTTAATAAGACCGTGAAAGAAAACAAAACATTGAACTCGGTAGCTGCAGCAGTTCCGGTCGACACAGGGGTAAGCGAGCCACCTGTGCCTATGGTTACAGCCAGTTCCGGAGGTGACTCTGTTTCTGGATGCCAACCTGAGTCACAGAAGTCGGTGCTGACTGTAGATACAGTAGGAACCGCTTCTGGGTCCCAGCCAAGTGAGGTTCGGACTGCTGCTGGGGGGCGTAAGAAACTTTCAGTTGTTCCACATAGGAAGCAATTGTTTGTTTCTAGATTTACCCCGGATACCAAATCTGAGGATGTTATGGAATTCATACGTGAAAAATTCCCATCCGAGGACATTGAAGTTGAACAATTTCGATTTTCGTACGCCCGTAGGATATCTTCTTTTAAAATATTTGCTCCGCCTGATGTGTTTAATGTACTACTTTCTGAAAGCTTTTGGCTTAATGATGATTTGGTAATAAAAGAATTTGTTCCCAATAAACCGAGAACAAATAACAGGCCTCCCACTGTGCCTAATAATCGGCTTTCCACTGTGCCTAATAATAGGTCTTCCGCTGTGCCAAAAAACTAACAGGTTTATTTTTGGCTTATCAAAATGTTAGAGGACTAAATATGAAGCTACCAAAGCTTTATGCTGACTCCTCTGCATTTACTGAAGATATTTTGGCTTTTACGGAAACTTGGCTAAAACCAGAGATATCTGACTCTGAAGTTTTGTCAATGAACTTTAACTCCTACAGGACCGATCGCTTCCCGCGTAGGGGGGGTGGTGTACTGATTGCCGTTACCTCTAGTTTAACATCGGAGAGACTTAACATTCATATCCCTAACGATATTGAATTTGTTAGTGTCAAAGTTTCCATTCAATCCTTATCTATTTTTGTAACCTGCTCTTATATTCCTCCTGGCTCTGATTTAATAATTTATGAGCACCATCTGTCTGCTATAAAATCTGTTCTATCCTTTCTTTCCAACAGACCCCTTTTGATTGTTTTGGGTGACTTTAATCTCCCTAATATCTCTTGGTCTCTTCCCACTGACTCACTTGTCGCTACTCCTTTATCCGCCCATGATTTTGTGGATGGCCTTTTAGAATTATCGTTACAGCAAGTAAGCTTTATACGAAATTCATTAAATAGACAATTAGATCTAGTATTTGTTTTAGATCCGCATGAAGTCACTGTAGCTAGAATTGACGCACTTGTTGTACCTGAAGACTTATATCATCCAACTTTGGAATTGACAATTGGCATCCCCTGTACTGATACCCTTTCTCCTTTAGTTCCTCAAACTAAAAGGAGATGCTTTCGTAAATGTGACTATAATAAACTAAACTACATGATTTCGCAATATAATTGGACTGATTTGTACAATTGCATGGATATTGACAGTGCAATTGAACTTTTCTATAGCGTTTTAAACACTTTTTTTGACGAATGCGTTCCTGACAGTCTTCCTCCGAAGCTAAACAGGCCTCCTTGGTTTAACAATGCGCTTCAAAGACTTAAAAATCTTAAATCCAACACTTATAAAAAGTATAAAAAAACGGGTAAGCCATCTGATTTTGCGAAATTTGTTGTGGCTCGTTCAGATTTTAATGTTCTCAACAGTCATTGCTATTCCATGTATTTAAATCGATGTAAATTCGAGTTTTCAAATGATCCAAAGCAGTTTTATAACTTCGTTAATGCCAAGCGTAAGTCTTCGGCATTGCCTTCATCGGTACGTTTAAACTCAAAAGAGGCATCGTCGGATTCTGAAATTGCGGATTTATTTGCCGAGTTTTTCCAAACAACTTATAGTTCGGCTGCTTGGTCAAACCCTATCTACCCTAACCCCTTAAATAGGGCTAATTGTATTTTTACCCCTGTAATTAAAAGTTCTCTTTAAAAGGATTTAGCAACAACAACGCCAACGTATTCTCCCGGTCCTGATGGACTCCCTGGGAGTGTGCTTAAGTTTTGTGCTTCAACCATTTGTAAACCGATTCTTAAACTTTTTCATTTGTCTATTTCATCATCAGTTTTTCCAACTATCTGGAAGGACTCTTTCATTATTCCACTCCACAAAAAGGGTGCGAAGGCGGATGCCCAGAATTATAGAGGCATTTCTAAATTGTCGGCAATTCCTAAAGCATTTGAATGTATTATTACTTCTCATTTGCAGCATTTATGTTCCTCGCTAATATCACCGTGTCAGCATGGTTTTGTTAAGCGAAGATCGACCACCACCAACCTTCTTGAACTGTCATCTATTGTAATAAATGGATATAAGAATAACATGCAGACTGACGTTATATATACAGATTTTAGTAAGGCCTTTGACTCTGTTAACCACTCTCTCCTTTTATTCAAATTAGATCAGCTTGGGTTTCCATGTAATCTATTAACTTGGATTTCAAGTTACTTGAATGGTAGGACTCAGAGGGTTATATTTAAGAGCGCTGTTTCTAAAATGATCAACGTGACATCTGGAGTTCCTCAAGGTAGTCATTTAGGCCCTTTGCTGTTTACTTTGTTTATTAACGATCTTCCCTCTATTGTAGCTCATTCTCGTGTACTAATGTACGCTGACGATGTTAAGCTTTGTTTATCATATAAAGATGTAGGGCCCGGTTTCAACTTACAGTCAGATATTGATTGTTTTCAGGGATGGTGTGAGTACAATCTTTTAAATCTGAACTGCCTTAAATGCAACGTTATGACTTTTTATAGGGGTACTCCTACGTTTATTAGTTATTCTCTTCAAAATACACCACTCGACCGTATATATTCAATTAACGATTTAGGTGTTCTTCTCGACCCAAAACTTAAATTTGATTGCCACATAATGGCCACTGTCAATAAAGCTATGAGTGTTTTTGGGTTTATAAAGCGTTGGTCAAAGGAATTTGATGACCCTTATACAACCAGATTATTATATACCTCCCTTGTCCGTCCTATTTTGGAATATTGTTCTTCAGTTTGGAGTCCACAATATCAAGTGCACATCGACCGTATTGAGTCGGTGCAAAAAAAATTTCTCCTTTTTGCCCTTCGTAGTTTGAACTGGGATCAAAACGTAAGGCTACCTTCCTACCAGAGTAGATTACTATTGCTTAATTTACCTACACTTGAAAACCGTAGAATAATGCTTGGTACTATTTTTATGCAAAATCTTATAAAAGGTGATATTGACTCCGTAGAACTGGTAAACCGTTTAACTTTTAATGTTCCCGTTAGACTAACACGAAATTATTACCCTCTTAATTTGCCTCGATGTACATCAAATTTTAATCTGCATGAGCCCTTTCGTGTTCTATGTAAAAATTATAACAATCTTTATCATTTAATTTGCACTTCAACATCTATCCCCGTATTAAAAACTAAAATTTTATCTCATTTGCTTCAATCTTAGTTGTAGTATTTGTAGTACTTGTTTCATATATTTTCCTCGCGAACTCGCATTTTTGCCCTAATTGATAAAGGGTCCCGCGCGTAACAAGCACGTGCTTGGTATCGTTGGGCCACTTGTTTGTACTGCTCGTAGTGCATCAACGTCCATCATATAATAAATTTAACATCGTCCAATCCGGTAGCATTCGATTTAATTTTAAGAATACATTCAAGGACATCACATTGACTCACACACACAAACCTAAATCTATTATCACATATATTTTCAGGTACTTGTTGTTGGTTCAGGTATATACTATCAGTGACTTCAGGTACATTGCATTCCGTGAACTGCCGATTCAAGGCATCTACATCTACATCTTCTAAAAGGCTAGTTTTTGCTCTCGATATTCCTAAATTTTTTATTACCTTCCATGTTTCGGTCGATGATTTTGTATTATAAAATTTGCGACTGTAAAAGTTAGATTTGGCCGAATCGATTAGGTTTGTCACATCCTTTCGTAGCATTTTAAAAGTGGTACACAGTGCTGGAGTCTTGTATCGTTTCCACTTGTTATATGCCTCGTTGCGCTTTTTGATGGCTGTCTTGATTTCAGAGTTAAACCATGGTTTTCCGGATGCCCGGAGGATTTTACTTCGTACCGGCACAAATTCGTTATAAAGGTAGCTGATATTATTTTGAAAAAAGGTCACTTGTTGGTCTACTGATGGTAAACTATAAATATCGATCCAATTGCACAAATCAAATTCCGCGCCTAGATGGTCATAGTCTATATTTTTAAAGTCCCTAAATATTATTGTTTTGTCAAGAACTGGCAAGTCAAAGTTATACGTCAAGAAGATTAGGTCATGTTTAGAGAAGGACGGCACAATCAATTGGTCATAGATAACTACTTTTCCAATGTTGGTCACAAAATTTGGTAAAATGTGTTGGAAAGGATGAGTTCACCAGGTTGATTCCTAGTGATTCAATGCTATTTTTCAGATGGGTTTCTCTTAGGACATCACTATTGAAATCACCTGCTAAGATGATATTACAGTAATTAACAGAGATATTTGACAGCAAATTGATGAGATCATCGTAGTTGACATTAAAATGAGGGCGATAAGTACACCCAATTAATATTTTTTCAGATTTATTCCGGCTGCTAATTTCTAGAAATACATATTCTATTGCACTGTTCTCGGGATGTTTACATATGGACTTGGTAGCTAATTTATTGCTGACATAAATTGCGACTCCTCCCCCGTGACTGTCACGATCTGCTCGAAAAAGATTGTATCCATCACACGACACTAACATATCACATAAATTCGGGACAAACCATGTTTCAGAAATACATATAACATCTACGCACGAATTTACAAACAAATATCTAAATTCTTCAATTTTCTTAGTCAGACTTTGCGCATTAATGTGACAGATTTTAAGGCCGGATCTCTGCTTCGTAAGAACTCTTAATAAGGAAAACGTATTCGATTGATGTGTGTCCAAATGATCACCCATTTTGTATAAATATGAGAATAAATAAGCAGCGGACGCAATTAAAATAAATAATTATTAAACCCATGGAGCGGTGAAAATTTGAAAATTTAAAGCGACTGGCCCTACTCTTAAATCTAACAAAATGTATCTTAATTGAACATATACTATTATTAAAAGAAGTGTATTTACTCGCGAAATGAATTACTACCGATATTATCCGCCAGATTGGTAGAAGCTGTCATCTCTGAAAGCTCCCTTTCGGTCTGCACGCACAAAGCATTCTCTCCTGTACTCAGCTTTACAAATACTTCTCCGCGCCGAGTGAAAACAGCTGTTAGGCGCTTTTGCTTCTTGAGACGCATTGCAATTTTGAACAACTCATATTTTGGTTTTGTCAGCTGTTCATTTAAGTATATAAATGCAGGCGAGTCAAGACCTATAAGCTTTAAGCTTAATTGTGTTTTCGTTGTCCGCCGGTATGACCCAATTGCTCGTAACAATAATGCCTTTTCGCGCACGTGATCCATTCTAATAATAATTACCGGATCCACGATAGAGCTGACCGCTTGGCGGGTACGTACGCGGAAAATCGATCTTATTTTCGGTGGTGGTGTAATGTTAAGTGAGAAACATAGCTTATGGAAAAGTGTTTTGAGGTTCTCGTCTTCCACACGCGGAACCCCATGCCAGCGTAGATCGCAAGCAATCTTTGCTTCTTCCTGTGCTGCGCAATTGCCAGCAAGCTTGGCTTCCAGATCGCAGACCTGCTGCCTGAGTGGACCCACCTCTTGTGCTGCATAGTTGGTTGCAAGTTTTGCCTCTAGATCGCAAACCCGCTGCTTAAGTGGGGCAACATCATTTTCCAGCTGATTGACCCTTTCGGAAAGTCGATGGAAATCCTCGGTGACGGCCGTGAACCTAGCTTCCAAGCTCGTGAGAAGACGTTCGTGGAGTTCATTGCAGAGGCCCTCCCGAAGTTCCAATAGTCGCTTGTCGATCTCCTGTAGCAGCTTGGTTGGAGCAGTATCAGTTCCCTTAAGATCGGGATTAGTTTTCTACTGTGTATTGCCTTTGGCTTGTGTCGGCGCGAATAATTTACTTTTAGTAATTAGGAGATTGATATTGTTGTGTAAATTGTTGTGTGGGCCGTCGAATGTATTCCGTGTTCACGAGAATTTTAAGCTTTAATTTAAGACTTTGAGCACAGGAATTTTGATAAATATTAGATTATTTGACGAGCGCAAAGAAAACACAACCGACTTAGTTGCCTTGCTCTTGCTATTACTTACTTAATTACTAACATCAAATAATTTGTAGTTTTCAAATTACTATTATATTATTTTTTATTTTTGTCTTTTTTTTTTTTTTTAATATTTTTATTATTTTTAAATATTTTTATTTTTATTATTATTATTTTTATATATTATTATTGTATTTTATTGTTATTTTTAATTAAACTTGCGATTTTAAATTATCTTTAACTGTATTGTAAAATTGCGCTCCTAATTGTTTTGAATTGGTGCGGTAGATTGTTCCATAGCCGAATACCATTTATAAAAAATTGCTTTCTCGAACACAGTGTTTGTACTCGAGGGCATATGTAATTGTAATTTTTGGTTCTTAGGGATGTTTGCTGGGGTAAGCTTATTAAAAAGATAATTTGGTTCTCCACTCGTTACTATTTTATGGAAGAATGTTAAAGTTCTAAAATCGATCCAAGAGGTCAAATTAAGGTCAAGTAATTTAAATGTCATTTGTGATACATGGTCAAAACGTCATAAGTTAAACACATAACGGACATTAATAATCGAACTTCCTCAGATAGAAACGATTTGGTAAATGAAAGTTTTCTTAACAGAGCATATGTACGTCCTGTCGCTTTGACTATGTGGTTGCTCCAAGATAAAGTATTGTTAAATGTTATCCCCAGATTAACTGCACTCACTTCATAGTTTATCGGCGTATGGTTTATATATAATTTTTGAAGTGAAAGTGTTGAAATTGGCTTTTTACCAATTACCAAGCACTTCGATTTCTTCGGATTTATACCCAAGCCATTTTCCTTTGCCCATATTTCAATGATTGACAACATTTGATTACTTATACGGACACAGACATGTATTTCGGTTACGGGTCTACTAACATATATTTGGACATCGTCAGCATATAAATGTACTTCACACTCAGACAGGATACTAGGGAGATCATTGACATATATAGAAAATAATAAAGGGCCTAGCACAGATCCCTGTGGCACTCCCCTGGTTAAGTTTCGAAGGGACGAAACTTGCGTCCGAGAGACGACCGCTTGATATATATTCGTTAAGTACGACCTAATAAGCTTTGTCGCATTAGTCGAGAAATGAAACATGTTTCTAAGCTTGGTAATGAGAATATTATGATTCACAGAATCAAAAGCCTTACTATGGTCAAGGAGTTTTCATCCAGTTTTTGTCTTATATCCTCAACAATATTAGTGATTGCAGTAATACAACTCCTTTTCTTACGGAATCCAGATTGTTTTTCATTTAGTAAGGAATTATTAGCTAAGTAAAGTTGAATCTGAGAGGACATAAGATTTTCAAAGACTTTTGATAGGAAAGGTAATATTGAAATAGGCCTATAGTCATTGTTTAGCTTGGGTATTGGGAATATTTTGGCGTTTTTCCATATTGTCGGAAATGAAGACGTAGTAATAGCAGTGTTAAAAATATATGTAACATGGGGCAACATTAAGGGGAGCAAACGCTTTACAAATTTTGGACACATATTATCGAGACCTACAGCATTGGACTTGACATGCAGAATACTATCTAGGACATCACTTTGATTTATACATGTAAAGCTAAAACTAGTATCACAGAGGGGTTGAGTATTCAGGTACGGATTGCATGTTGCTTCAGGTACATCTATTTCCAGAAACTTTTTGTATATTAATTCAACGTCCACCTCAGACTCTGTCTGCTGTTTTCATTTTCCAATACCTAACTGTTTTAGCTTGGTCCATCTATTCTTTGAGTTAACACAGTTCTTAAATTGTATATTATAGTGCTCTCTCTTTGCTGATTTTATCTTTTTGTTTACTTTTACCCTAGCCTCTTTGTATTGCTTGCGATATTCATCAGTTTTGTATCGTTTCCACCGGAGGTAAGCTACATCTCGCTGACGGGTTAGGTTTTTAATTTCGCTACTGAACCACGGATTTTGCATTGGCTTAATCACCTTGGTCCTTAGGGGCACAAACTTGTTGAACAAATACTGGATACTGTTGGTTAAAACATCTAATTGACACTCTACATTACAAAGATTGTAAATACATGACCAATCACAACAGAAAAATGCAGTCTTTAATTCATCACAGTTTATATTTTTGTAGTCTCTATACGTAAAAGAATTAATTGTGTAGTCAAAGGTCAAGTCATATGTTAAAAATATTAGGTCATGTCTGGAGAAGGCTGGTACTGAAACCTGGTCATAATGTATGATTTTGCTGGGGTCATTGTTAAGAAATAGGTCAAGTAATGTATCACAGTGGTTGCTATAGTGCGTGGGAATCGTTTCGTTTACTGAGTACAGACCAAGGGATTTAAAGTTATCCACGAGATGGCTTTCTGAGAATAGGTTACTGTTGAAATCGCCTGCCAATATGATGTCAGTGTACTCCAGCGAAATATCTGAAACTACATTTAGTAATGAACCGTAGTCAATTGCCCGATTCGGTCTATATATGCAACCAAGAAGGGTTCTTCCATGGGATTTATTGGGAATTTCTAATAAAATGTATTCAATAATACCGTCACTTGGCTGTTTAAGTACCACTTTACATTTCAGCTGCACATTCACATATATAGCCACACCTCCTGCATGACCAATACGATCGGATCAATGAACATTATAGCCTTCACAGACAATAGACGAATCACACAGATCAGGTACAAACCACGTTTCAGACACACATATCACATCGACATTAGACTGGGTGAAAAGGAATCTAAACTCATCAATCTTTTTTAAAAGACTTTGTGCATTTAAATGAACGATTTTGAGACCATTTTTATAGTTACTAATAGTTTTTATCATGGCACTAGCTATGGAACAAACTTCCTCATTCTGCATTGTTGTTATCAATGGTTATTAGGGGCGCAATCTCAATATTCAAAGTATAAGTTCTTAATTTATCAAAGTAAACTATTTTTAGACCTATCTTAATTAGGAGGATACAATTTTTACGATTAAAGGCCTCTTTACACCTCAGTAGGAATTTTTGAAATGGAATTTTTCTTATTTCATTTCTGTTTACATTTTCTGTTATCATTCTGAAACGTAGTATTACTTGCCCTGCCAAATTCGTTCTATCAAATTTAAACGAAAAAAACGATTTGTATTTTTTTAGAATAGTCGATGAGTGGTACGTATTTAGATACATTCTGAGCGCAATAATCTTATGTGCTCATATAAATTCAAACGCAGGCGCCGTACCATGGCAGAACAGGGCAGCCTTTGTCCAAAAAACCAATGAATGAGAAACGTTTCACATATAAAATAAAGAAGACACAATTTTAATTTTTATTATTTTTTTTTATTTTTGGCTGCACGGTCTTTTTTTCCAATTTCAGCTATTGCTGCCGTCACCTTCACCTGCACTTGTTGTAGGGCCTCCTTGGAAAAGTCCTCCATCATCTTGTCCCAAAAAGAAAACATTTCGACATTTATCAGGGATCCAGTTGTCTTGCTGTCTTGCTTGGTCTGAACCACCGATATGAGGTCCCTCGCTGACTTGAGCAGTTCTCCTATTTCGGTTCCTATAGGGTTTTTCTGTTTATCTTCTTCTTTGGTCTCTGCGATTTGTCCGATCACAATTTTAAAATATAAAAATTCCTCACCTTCCTTGTTGGTGGCAGCACTAACGGCTGCCCAAGCACTTCTAACAGCATTATTATTGCTATGGTTCTTGTTGGTTAAGTCCCATATCCCCGGGCGTGAATTTACTTCCTCTATCAATTAAATGGTTTCCTCGCGGCTGATGCTTTGATTCCTCTTTTTGTTTTTTCTTGCTCCCGACATTTTTCAAACTCATAAACACTTTGACAGGAAAGGGAATGAACACCATAAATTTCATATGTACTCTCATGGAATATGTACCCACTCACATATTCCAATCGAGTCAAATGTAATAATATTAACAGATCGAATTTCTGTTACTGTCGAACAAATGTTAAATTTTACAAGGACATCTGTTCAAAATGGTTTTAATCTATGTTAAACATATGAGGCTTTTCTAAGAATTCGGACAAAATTCCATTTGAAGTGTAAACTCGAAATGAAAAATAAAATGGAAAATGGAATCTATTCCATCTCAGATTTTGAAATTTGTATGAAAAATTCGATTCCATGTCACATTCCATCTGAACTGTAAAGAGGCCTTAAGAACGAAAGCTATCAGCTTCGGTTCCAGCCGAAGCGTTAGTGAGAGATGTAGAAAGTGGATCAGGCGAATGATTAACAGACGTGAGTGACGAAAGTTCCTCCATACTCTTGATGCAAAGGACGCCCTCTCTTCGAGCGCAGCGCATGTGCACAAGTCCGCGTCGTGTTAAGACGGCCGTAAGAACTTTATGCTTTTTCATACGCATAGCTTCTTTGAAAATGAGATAATGTTCTTTTAACAATTGCTCATTAACATAAATTATCGCTTCTGAATTGAAACCCAGAAACTGCAAGCTAAGTTGTTTCTTGTGCTCGCGCCTGTACATTCCGATTTGACCAAGCAGCCTGATCTTTTCGCGTGGGTTTAACATTTTTATTATTATTACTGGATCCACATGAGTTTGTTGTGATTTCCTTGCTCGGAAGATATCGGAAACTTTTGGTGGAATGAAGCCAAGGTAATTTATGCACATAGGTAACGAAAAGGTAAATAATAACCAAATACTCTTGGCGATTTTGCTACCACAGTAGACAACAACAAATATTCTTTTAGCAAAAGGATATCAGTGTTATCATGAATTTGAATCTAAGCGAATCTCACTTCCTTAGTCAGCTGCAATGCGCACACACACGTACACACGCACATATCTAGTGATTGTGTGTGGAGCAGCATGATTTTGCATACAGGAAAATCTTTTTTAAAATATAACGTTTAGCTAAAAAAAAATGATGCAAAAGAATCGATTTTCGATATAATCGATTTTTCAACTGCGCATTTTAAATTTGCTGTGACTGTGGTATTTTCATTTATTTCCCCTTGCGCGGTAACACTTAAAGTGCGACAGCATGACATACACACATACATGTACGACTTTATGCAAAGTGCGCCAGCAGAACATACATACATACATATGTGGAGGCCGTGACGTCAGAAGGCAAAACAAAATTTGAAAATATTGGGGACTTGGTAAAGGAGGCTGAACTTCCAAAAAATTTAAATGCAGTTATTTGCGGGTATGCCATAAGATTATGAACATCACTTTTTTAACCCATTTTAACAACATTTATAACAGAGAAATGGCAAAAGAAAAAATTAAAAAAAAAACGAATCGAATTTTGGGGCACTTTGGGGTCGTTTATTGATCTAGTTTATACCTTACACGCGGCTCCTAATTATTCTCCGAATTAATGTGATTTTTTTAGATTTTTATGTCAATCCGTTCTGGGTGGAATTTGCTACTGGACATTTTATATGCCTTCCATTATATTAGTTTAGAGAAGATTTAAAAAAAAATATATGGTAGAAATCGATATTTATTTCATATCTATATTTTTAGCAAAATAACAAAATTTTAAATTTAAAACCTAAATTGGTTTATTTATTTATCATTATCTTCATTAATACCTTCAAAAAAGTCAAATATCTTCATAATGTAATGGCGCGCGGATGAACCAGGGCTGATAATATTTCAAATTATAAACATTTCTTGCTAACTTAAACTGCGGTTTTCTCAGAAGAGGCACAAAATGCCCTTTCTAATTTTTTCAGAATTTCTAGTTAAATATCTAAACTTTTTTAAAAAAAGAATTAAACGGGGATCTAGGGTATAACACTACTTTACGTCCAAGAATATAAAAAAAAACGCAACTTTTTTGACCACTTTTAAAAAATTTAAAAAAAAAAAAAAGTAATTATGCACTTAAAATTTTTTTCTTTTTTCAATATTCTAAGAATTGGTTGCTCTTAAGATTTCAATTGTTACATATACAACTTAGGTCCTAAGGCGCTTTAAGAAAAATTTCAAAGATTTATAAAAATACTTTGTTTTCTTATTGGCTAAAATTCTATTTCGAAAAATCAACGTTAAAAATCTGTAGTGGGAGACCCATTCATCACAGATCACTTTTTCTTTTTGTTTTGTATAGAGAATTCAATTGTTTTTAAAGTTGCATTGCAACATTTTGGAAAATCTTATCTAAAAAAACCATTTTGGCAGGCTTTTTGTTCTAGGCGCCCCAGTGTGCGGCGCGGCGACAAGTGGGTGGAGAGAAACTTACAGATAGAGAGTTTGGAGACCGAGAAGCGAAGAGTGAGTGTAGGGTGAGAGAGTTCGAGTTGGAGAGAGATACCTCTAATGAAGAGAGTTTGAAGAATAAGGATAGAGAGAGAGAGAGTGGAGACTTCGCAGGCAGAGCGAGAGTGCCGGGGCAAAAGGAAATAACAGAACTCCACCGGTTTTTGGACTCTGCCGTAGACTTCGGACCAGGAGGATTAGTGCCACATCTCGGCAGCGGAGCAATTCACATGCGTGCCACATGCATCATGAGACCAAGCGGGGCGGCAGCAATATGCAGAGCTCCCGTTTAAAGCCGTGCGTGAAGGACAAGTGGGCCAAACAGGAAACATGGACTTTGGACCCCAAGTGGAGAGATTCAGCGGGCCGTGCGAAAAAGAGAAAAAAACGGTTCTAGGAAGCCCGATATAAAGCAGCAGGGCGATGGCAGCTGGATCAGTAGATCACGAGGAGTCATTCCGTCAAGATC
Source organism: Drosophila pseudotakahashii (assembly GCA_035046095.1). Classification (NCBI taxonomy): domain Eukaryota; kingdom Metazoa; phylum Arthropoda; class Insecta; order Diptera; family Drosophilidae; genus Drosophila; species Drosophila pseudotakahashii. Next base: position 130,264 of record JAWNOE010000233.1, on the reverse strand, counting down.
AGTCATGATATCCAATTGAAACCAGTAAGTAAACCAAGTAAACTAAAAGAATTTTTTGGGGGTTTATTTATCGAATTTTTTCTTTAATAAAACTAACAATAAGTAGATCAAATCTTAAGAAGATAACTTATTTGACAGTCATGTTGACTGAATTTTAACCAATGGGCCCTAATAACGCTATGTTACTTCTGTAATTTACCTCGATGGTTACGATAAATTTGAATTCTTTACGAATTCCCAAATTAAACTGCGTTCTCCAACATGTTTCCCGACGCAAGGATTCTGAAAAAACAGGATCTCAAAGTTTTCCGGGGGTATTACAGGCAAACGGATTCTTGGTATTTTGCGGTGTCAAAGCATTTTAAGAGTGCAACTCTTTATCTTTAAAGCCCCATACTCAGATTAATTTTAAGATTTTTATTAAAGCCTAGTACTCACTTCAATGAAGTGTTTTACTGAAGTGAGTAATTGTTAGGTCAATTTACGATTCTACGAGTAAAGGATATAAAATAAAATTTTAAAAAATAAATTATAATTTACAAACAAATTTATTTGTGCCCAAATGTGAATTGCTTTGATAATATTTTAACTGATAGAAATAATACAAATCACGACTTTCACTTAGGGCACATTCTTTTATAGCATGTTTTTAAAAAATATAATAATATACAAAATTACTAAAGATCCCGCAAACAAAGGCAAAATATTTTAAAGTTATTTTTGTACCCTTGCAGAGGGTATTATGATTTCAGTCAGAAGTTTGCAACGCAGTGAAGCAGACGTTTCCGACCCCATAAAGTATATATATTCTTGATCAGCATCACTAGACGAGTCGATCTAGCCATACCCGTCTGTCCGTCCGTCTGTCCGTTTCTACGCAAACTAGTCTCTCAGTTTTAAAGCTCTCAGTTAAAGCTCATACTTTCTCAAAAGTCTTCTTTCTATTGCAGTATATATGTCGGAACCGACCGGATCGACCATAGGAAGAATCGGAAAAAAATCGTCAACAAAATTCTAGATTTCGTGTTTTTTTGAAATATAACTTTCTACTCTTGGGAATATTTTTTTTTTAATATTTTTGAATTTTGAATTAAATTTTACAAAAAATTGGATCACTATATCATATAGCTGCCATAGGAACGGTCGAAAAATTAAATGGAAACTAATAGGAAAAAAAATATATCATTGTTGATTTTTATTACATTCTCTTCTTTTCTGGCATATAGCTTATATTTAACATATCAAATTTTCGAATTAAATTTATCAAAATTCAGACGGCTATATTATATAGCTGCCATAGGAAGAATCAAAAAATTAATGCTAAGATAATACACAAGCAGATAAAATGTTGATTGGTGTAACATATACGCAAGTTAATCTAAATTTAATGTTTAATGTGCAAGGGTTTATAAGCTTCGGCTGGCCGAAGCTAGCTTCCTTTCTTGATTTAGCTTAAGTTTAATTTTACATGAAGCAAAATAAGTAAAGAATTACTTTCCAAATATTACTTATATTTTGTGTAAGCGAATTTATGTGCGATTTTTTCCAAAGAAAAAAGTGAGATTTTACTTTTTTAATGAAATTTTCCCCGCTTCAAAAAGACATTATATAAAGTATAAACTAATTTTAACTTACAAACACAATATAGTGTTAAAATTTTTTTCGAACATTGTTAAACTAATACTTAAACAAGCACAATGTCGCTTTGGGAAAGCTAGTTGCCCATATTTGATTCAAACCTTTTGTATACACATTATTAAGTTTAATTTGACTAACATTTAGTAAATTGTGAATTCGATACTATCGACATATATATCGGTGACTAAGCGATTTCTAGGCTACTTATCTTCATCACTTATCACTTATCTTTTTTGATTTTTTTTTTATTACATAGAGTTAAAAAAAATCAATTTACATTTTTGTTAATTAGTTTAGTATGTATACATTGCACTCTCCAAAACTTTAATTCGATCGGACCAATACTTTTTGAGATATACGGCCCTGTTCCAGTTTTCACTTCCGAAAGATTCACACGGATTCGAATTTCCCAGACCTGTTCATTGACTCACTTTCAAAAGGAATGCTCGGATTCCAATTTCCCTCTGTTGTTACTCTGTAAACTTCCGACAAATCCACACAAAAACTTTCCGCGAAGCATTTGGCTCTCGGATTTAAATCCGCCAGAATGAAAACGAATTCACTTCCGAGTGAAAACTGGAACAGGCCGGATAGTCAATAATAGTTATGTTCTTTTGAGTGTTAAGCCCTACGCAACGCATTTAGATCGCGTTTTTAAATTTTTTACATATTCAGTATTTTAAAATCTTGTGCTTGTTTGTTTTTCTTAAAATAGGGGAGTGGTTTGTGAGTTGGTACGGTCTGTAAGTTGGACTTTCTAAAAATGTGTGCCCTAAACAATTTTTTTTTCATTTATTTTTTTAGTCCTTTTTGGTGACAAATCTTTTGTAAAAAATATTTTAAGACAGGCTCAAGCCAAGTTTAAGCTGTCGTAAAAATTGCTTACTAATAAAATATTTGTTTTTAACAAATATATGTATGTATTTAAGAAATTAAAAACCAAATTTAACATACTTAAGTCAAAAGGAAACAAAAATTCATACATTGAGCAGTTACTTTTATACTTAACCAAAAAAAAATTAAGTTTATTATGTGCAATTTTTATTTTAATTATAATTCTTGCAGCCAATGATCACGAAAATTTTGTTTATAAGTTTTCGGCATTTCAACCCAATGACAACACACAGAACCACACGGTTAAAAATATGTTTAGATATCTTTGACAACCATTACACTGTGATACAAAATAACCACTTTATTTATTTTTCTTGATAGAAGTCATAAAATCGTAATTATTGGAATTGGAAAGATAATGAGTGTCACTTTTCAAATTCTTTGACTGCATAACAAACAAAGAATCCATTTGCCTGATATACCTCCAAGGTTGAGGTCCCATTTCGTTGGGGAACTTTCATCAGACTATATTTTTATGCTACATAGTGTTATTAATCGTAAGTTTGGAAATCAATTTTAAAAAAGGGTATTAAAAAGGAAAAATTGATAGGGGAAAAAAAAAACAAATCAAAATTGCTAGATTTGTGGCTAATTGCATTTTCAAACAAAAAGTTGCAAATTTTTCTGAAAGTGGCTAGAAATAGCCACTTAATGGCTAAACTGGCAGCACTGGTCGGGGCATACGAATATAGCGTTCTCTCTTGTTTTTAAGTGTTTATTTATTAATAACTAGCAGGGTAAATTAAAATTGAAAATTACCAAACTTTTATCTTTGCTACTTATTATAAATTAAAAAAATCCTAATTTTTAGTGTATAAGCCGAGAAAAGATTTTATCAGAACTTTTTTCCTTAATTTCGTTAAAAACAACAGTATATTGTCCTATGCACACTACTTAAGAAAAATACAAAAACTTGCAAAAAATATACCATTATAATAAAATTCTTATGGATTGTTTGCATAAGTTATCAAAAGGACAAAAGAGAAACAAACAAATTCATTTTTCGATACAAATTTTTTTCAAAACATTAGTAGGGGAGAAGGGGGCTCGAATAGTATGGACGAGATCTCAGCGTTCATACGGACAGACAGACAGACGGACATGGCTAGATCGACTCGGCTAGTGACCCTGATCAAGAATATATTTACTTTATAGGGTCGGAAACGCTTCCTTCTGATATACCTCCAAGGTTGAGGTCCCATTTCGTTGGGGAACTTTCATCAGACTATATTTTTATGCTACATAGTGTTATTAATCGAGATCTCAGCGTTCATACGGACAGACAGACAGACGGACATGGCTAGATCGACTCGGCTAGTGACCCTGATCAAGAATATATTTACTTTATAGGGTCGGAAACGCTTCCTTCTCCCTGTTGCATACTTTTGCACGAATACAATATACCCATTTACTCTACGAGTAACGGGTATAAATATAAACACGTGTCCCGCTAATACCACTTCTGCTGACCCTCAAAAAAAAAAGAAACAATCTGGTCGACATCGTAAATGCTGACTAGATCATAAAAATCAATTTTTTTTTGTTAAATTTTTCTTAAATTCTTTGTTTAAGCACGAGTATGTACAACAAATTAGAAACATTTTGCCTCGTGGTTTCGAGATAAACGAGATTGAAATGTGTTACGTCAAGCCTAACGCCCAGGAGCATATATTAGGTATTGGTCTAATCGAATGAAAGTTTTCGGAAAAGCTTACCTAATTTAATTTTTTTAACCGTGTATAATACCTTCAAATATGGACATATAAAACATTTTTACATAAGATGACTATTCAATTTACCGCAACTGTACGTATAAATACTTTAGTTCGTCCATTGAAAAATCGTCATACCATATTAAGCATGCCAGTAGGCATGCTTTGTAAATTAATCGTTTCAAAATTTACATGAACATGCCTATTTATACAATTCAACGCCTTTAATTACTTTGAAGTGTTTGTGGTCAAAGTACTTACCATAATTTTTGGAATTGATTATAAAGTAGAAGGCTAGTGAGTTTGTATAAAAGAACGCTCAGGGATTTCAGATGTCTAGTTGAAAACAGTTTCGGAATTCGCTTATACGTTTTTTATGTATTAAATATTCAGAAAAGAGCTAGAGCTAATACAAATTTTAAAAAAATTAATGCCCAAAACACAAATTCTAAAAAAATAAATAAAACCAGTTAAATAAAAATGGAGTTCCAAAAAAATAAAAAGTATTCAAGATCTTTTCCTGATACTGATGGCGATGATATAGTGATATCTGGAATGGCTGGAAAGTTTCCTAACTGCCGAAACATAACTGAATACCAGTATAAGCTCTATAACAAGGTAAATACTACTTATATGTTAAATAAATCAACGTTTTCAAAAAACTGTTAAAACTCAGTAAAAACTCATTCTTTTCTAAGAATACAATTTACCCTTTTTAAAAAAGAACGCTGTAGTCAAGTACCTCGACTATCAAATACCCGTTACTGACACAACAACTAATTTATTAAAATTCATCTAAAGATAGAGAGAAATAATGTTTCATACAGATTCTACTAGTGTCTATAAAGACCATGAATGCTTCAGCCGAGTGCCTAGCCCACAAAACATTTAAACGCTAGAAAAATCGCAGTTTTAAAGATTTTGTAAAGTGTAAATGAGAATTTGTTTCGATTACACTATGAAACATCGAAAATTTACATCGATGGATGCCATAAAATCGTATTCGACTTGAGCCCGACGCAAGGATTTTGAACCTTGAAGTTGAAAAAATGATGTTATTTGCCAACATTCGGGCGGCAAGCGGATTCTTGGTTTGTCCGGAAAGAGAACGCAGTTTCAGTTGGGGATTCGAAGCGAGTACAATTTAATTGCGTCAATCAAGGTTTATAAAAACAACAATCTTTTTTTATACGGTGTTACTAATACCCATATACTCGTCAGAAATTGTTCAAATAGGACCATTCATTAAATTATTATGCGAAATCAAAGTTTTATTTTTCCATCTCCCTCGCACTCCCTTTAGCTAGAAAAAAAAGCTTGCCTTCTTATCAACTTCGAAATTACTAGAATTCTAAATGTCTAAATTTAACCAAGAAACATTTTGAATTTATTTTATTAGACCATGATGACCAAGCTTTAACATTTTTATACCCGTTACTCGTAGAGTAAAAGGGAATATTGTATTCGTGTAAAAGTATGTAACAGGTAGAAGGAAGCGTTTCCGACCTGATGTAAAAAGTTGTCTGGCGCCCACACCTTTAATGATTTCGGAGAAGTAAAAATTCAGTTTTACCTACCGAAATGTAGAATAAATTTTTCAAATCGGACCATTCGGGGGTATATTGTATCCGATCCTATAAAGCAGTCTTTAAAAAGCTAAATGTTTCAAAGATTCGAGTTTCGCTTTTGATTTTTAAAGTCAAATCAAAAAACAGCAGACAGATATTTGTTTTTTAATTTTTAGCTGGCTGAAACAGCTGCTTTAAAGTTTTTGATCATTTTTTTTTAACCTGGTTGAAAATAAATAAATTAATCTCAAAAAAACATCAAATCATCATTTCTGAGAACACAAACGAATTGTGGGATTTTTTTAAAAAGCACGATGGAGAAGATTTTGCTATCTGCAAAACTTGCGAAAAGAAGTTCCGGACCAAAAAAATAAGCAATCTTAAGGCTTATTTAGCAAATATTAATAATTATAATAAAATAAACCAATTGAAAACAAAAGATCTTCGGCTAAAAAACCTCGAGCTAAAAATTAATTAGATGACAGCGTGCCATTTAATATATTAAATTCACAAAACATGAGAAATATTTTGGATCCAATATGTAAAGGACTTTATGAAAAAGATGAAAAGAAACTAACCCTAAATGCATGCAATGCTAAAAAAAAAACCTTGGCGACCTTTGGACAAAATGTGAGAATTGACATGAAGAACGAGGTAAGGGACCGCTTACTCTCATTAAAGATAGACTGTGCAACCAAGTTATGCAGAAATATATTTGGCATAGGTTCTCAATTTATTAAATATTCAGAAAAGAGCTAGAGCTAATACAAATTTTAAAAAAATTAATGCCCAAAACACTAATTCTAAAAAAATAAATAAAACCAGTTAAATAAAAATGGAGTTCCAAAAAAATAAAAAGTATTCAAGATCTTTTCCTGATACTGATGGCGATGATATAGTGATATCTGGAATGGCTGGAAAGTTTCCCAACTGCCGAAACATAACTGAATACCAGTATAAGCTCTATAACAAGGTAAATACTACTTATATGTTAAATAAATCAACGTTTTCAAAAAACTGTTAAAACTCAGTAAAAACTCATTCTTTTCTAAGAATACAATTTACCCTTTTTAAAAAAGAACGCTGTAGTCAAGTACCTCGACTATCAAATACCCGTTACTGACACAACAACTAATTTATTAAAATTCATCTAAAGATAGAGAGAAATAATGTTTCATACAGATTCTACTAGTGTCTATAAAGACCATGAATGCTTCAGCCGAGTGCCTAGCCCACATTTAGCCAACAAAAACATTTAAACGCTAGAAAAATCGCAGTTTTAAAGATTTTGTAAAGTGTAAATGAGAATTTGTTTCGATTACACTATGAAACATCGAAAATTTACCTCGATGGATGCCATAAAATCGTATTCGACTTGAGCCCGACGCAAGGATTTTGAACCTTGAAGTTGAAAAAATTATGTTATTTGCCAACATTCGGGCGGCAAGCGGATTCTTGGTTTGTCCGGAAAGAGAACGAAGTTTCAGTTGGGGATTCGAAGCGAGTACAATTTAATTGCGTCAATCAAGGTTTATAAAAACAACAATCATTTTTTTATACGGTGTTACTAATACCCATATACTCGTCAGAAATTGTTAAAATAGGACCATTCATTAAATTATTATGCGAAATCAAAGTTTTATTTTTCCATCTCCCTCGCACTCCCTTTAGCTAGAAAAAAAAGCTTGCCTTCTTATCAACTTCGAAATTACTAGAATTCTAAATGTCTAAATTTAACCAAGAAACATTTTGAATTTATTTTATTAGACCATGATGACCAAGCTTTAACATTTTTATACCCGTTACTCGTAGAGTAAAAGGGAATATTGTATTCGTGTAAAAGTATGTAACAGGTAGAAGGAAGCGTTTCCGACCTGATGTAAAAAGTTGTCTGGCGCCCACACCTTTAATGATTTCGGAGAAGTAAAAATTCAGTTTTACCTACCGAAATGTAGAATAAATTTTTCAAATCGGACCATTCGTTAAAAAGTTATGCCCGATCAAAGTTTTCTATCTCCATCTCCCTCCCACTCCCTTTAGCTTAGTAACGGGTATCTGATAGTCGGGGCACCCGACTATAGCGTTTTCTCTTGTTTTTATTAAAACTTACGATTGACGACGTCCTGTCGCGGGCTCGAACCTGGGCTACTATGTGTCAAAGCCGAACGGCCTAACAGCTGGACCACAGAACCAATTTTTCAACTACGGCCAAACGGGGCACAAGTTTTTCGGTCCGGACAAGAAATTGTTCAGGAACAGCGTTCGTAATTTTAGAACGAATGTTCAAATTCTGATTACAATCGTTCAAGGCTGAACACTTTTCTGTGACGCTTTAATAATTTTACCAAAAGGTTCGTGATTTGACCCCGCGGCGTGTATTTTTCATTAACGGAAAATAGCGAACGGAGTGTTCTTAAATCATGAAAAATGTTCTTGATTTTTTCGTGTTTTTTTTGAGTGTAGGAAAATTTTCCATACAATTTCCCAAAGACGACCTTACAAAACATATCTTAAAACAATAACTTTTGTTTAAAAACCCCTTTAAAACAAGGACCTTACAAAACATATCTTAAAACAATAACTTTTGTTTTAAAACCCCTTTAAAACAAGGAAAAATATTTCTTTGAACAGTATTTATATATACTTATATAACAAGGTGGTGCTTGGCTGAAATAAACTTGCGTTGCCTAGGATGTCAAAGAATATGTGTGGGGAATCCCAACTTTCTAGCTTTTGTAGTTTCCCAGATCTCAGCGTTCATCCAGACAGACTTTATAGGGTCGGCGATGTTGATATAAACAAGACATTTTTATACCCGTTACTCAAAGGGTAAAGGGGTATATTGTATCCGACCCTATAAAGCAGTCTTTAAAAAGCAAAATGTTTCAAAGATTCGAGTTTCGCTTTTGATTTTTAAAGTCAAATCAAAAAACAGCAGACAGATATTTGTTTTTTAATTTTTAGCTGGCTGAAACAGCTGCTTTAAAGTTTTTGATCATTTTTTTTTAACCTGGTTGAAAATAAATAAATTAATCTCAAAAAAACATCAAATCATTTCTGAGAACACAAACGAATTGTGGGATTTTTTTAAAAAGCACGATGGAGAAGATTTTGCTATCTGCAAAACTTGCGAAAAGAAGTTCCGGACCAACAAAATAAGCAATCTTAAGGCTTATTTAGCAAATATTAATAATTATAATAAAATAAACCAATTGAAAACAAAAGATCTTCGGCTAAAAAACCTCGAGCTAAAAATTAATTAGATGACAGCGTGCCATTTAATATATTAAATTCACAAAACATGAGAAATATTTTGGATCCAATATGTGAAGGACTTTATGAAAAAGATGAAAAGAAACTAACCCTAAATGCATGCAATGCTAAAAAAAAACCTTGGCGACCTTTGGACAAAATGTGAAAATTGACATGAAGAACGAGGTAAGGGACCGCTTACTCTCATTAAAGATAGACTGTGCAACCAAGTTATGTAGAAATATATTTGGCATAGGTTCTCAATTTATTTCGAATGGTCAAATAATGTCTCGTGTTTTGGGTATGGTAGAGCTCAAAGGTGCTGGGAAGGTGCAAGCACGGCCAAAAACCTTGCTGCAGAAGTCCTAAAAGTCCTCCAAAAGTTTGAGATCAATTTAAAACAAATATTATCAATTACATCGGATAACGGAGCTAACATGATCCGGGCCACAAAACTTTCATCGGCTATTACTGAGGAGGAAGACGAAGACAACTGTACCAATGATGAACGATTAATGGAAAAAACTCCAAATATGTTAGTCGGAAATGTAGTCGTATGTCGTTGTGCTGCTCACACAGCTCAACTCTGTGCCCTTGATGTGACGTAATCACCGGACGTATTAAAACATTTAATAACCTGCCGTGACTTGTGGTGGGGATCAACGTATACCATGATTGAAAATTAGAAGGAAGCCAAGGAAGTACTAATTAAAATCGAGTCTATCAAAAACAAAAGCCAGGACGAAAATTTGAATTAGAACCCTATTTGTGGGAGTTAATTATAGTGTCCTGAGCCCATTGCAAAAAAGCATATAAATTATGGATATTTTTATGCTCAATGGTTAAAATGAAGGTTATTGACTGACAAAATTATAAGTGATTCAAAACAAATTTTAGTGTCTACCATTGGAGGAAAAATTTTGGAGTCTATTACAAATCGAACCAAAACTTTGATGGAAAACAAAGTACTATTATCATGTCTTCACCTCGATCCTCGGTTCCATTCAACATTAACTGGTGATCAAAAATCGAAGGCCATTGAATATTTATATACACTTTGGGACAGACATAACGATATTAGTCCTGTTGACATTCAGAATCTGCTCCAAGTAAAAAATTATTAAATAGTACTTCTGTCAGCATGGAAGATGACTTGTTAGATGAGTATTTGGCACATGGAATTCTAAGTAATACAGTGAGCACCAACGAAATATATTCCGGTACCCCCCACACAGGTAAAAAATATATATATTTTCCTATTTTAAATAAAACTTAAATACTATATTTTTCTTTCTCAGGTGACTATTGAACGAGCATTTTCGACGTTAAAGGCGGTCCTTACCGACAACAGAAATCGACTGAGTGAAGAAACACTGGAAAACATATTGCTAGTCAAGTTAAACCCAAATTTTCTAGATGCTGCAATTGATACGTTGCCGCTTTTCCAAACCGATGAAGATGAATAAAAAGTCTAATGTCTAGCAATGCGTCGTTTACTTATGCGGGTATTCCACTACGTTGTTCGGCTCATTCATTAGACCAAATTTTTCTCAGCCTATACGATTTTACGTAGGTGCGAGCAAGACAGATATTTGTCGGCTGCAATGAGCAATCAATCAGAAAAATTTTAAAAACCTATGGGCATTTTCGGTATTTTTTTGAGGTATCCATACGGTATTACCTGGAGCGATGAGCAATGAGCAAAATTGAATCTAAAAAGTACAATTTTGCTTATTCATTATTGGGATCAATAAGAATATAAAAAATATTTCAGCGGCCTATTTACTCCGTTTTTAACTAAAAATAACGTCATGCGTGCATAAATTTTTATAAAATTTATACAATTAAATATAAATACGTTTGTACTTTGTACAGCCCAAAACATTTTAAAAGCGTGTTGAAAAATGTCTGCTTTCATGGCAATACAGACTATTAATTTTACAGCTTTGAACCTTAATGATTTAACAAGTTAAAGTTATTTGAATTAAACAATTTAAATTTAACGTTTAAATTCAAAGTGACCATGCCATCTTATCCAAACAAATCCCAGTAAAGGTATATATATTTGTCCCTTTCCAAGCCTCTAATGAATGCTCTGATGAATGAGCCGAACAATGTTGTGGAATAACCGCATTAAAACTATTAATTCACTTTTTTCTCTAACAATAATATGTAATGTAACAGAAACAGACTATATGTGCCTGAAATACATAAACAAAAATCCGGATGCTGTTTCAGCTAGCTGGCAATCCAAAAATCCATCATTTTGCCTGTTCGGGCTATGCTTTAACTGTTTGGTGTGAGTTTATCAAAAAGCCAAATCCGAAGTAAATTATTTTTCAAACACTGCTATAAAGTATATCAAATAAAAACAACTCTTAACGTGGTAACAAACTAGTGACGATCGCACCTTCAACATACAAAAGTTCTGATATCAACATTTGAGACGAAAAATTATTACGCTCGTCATTAAGGCGTAGAAGAAACGTTTCTTATATTGACTAGATTAACACTGAAAAATTAGTACAGAATTCGTTTTGCGGTGATCACTGCTTTTACATTTCGTTTAAGAATAAATACAAATATTGTCGACCTGTGTAGATTTAGTTTTGGCAAACTAAATCATTAAGGTTCAAAACTGTCAAATTAATAGTGTGTTTTGCCATGAAACCAGACATTTATAACACGTTTTTAAAATGTTTTCGGGTCTACAAGGTACATATGTAAGGGTTTTTAATTTTATCATATCCGAAATTAAATTCTAAAAAATCATTTTTTTTTTTTTAGACGCATTAATGTCTTATTTTTCAAGTGTGAGGGTTTATTTTTGTTTGTATCGGAGTAATTAAAATAATGAAATATTATTTGTATTGTTCTTATTTGTTAATAACACCTAGTTAGTCGCAATAGGTTGGTAAATTCAATCAAAAATCATCAAATTAATTTTTAATGTTGATCCTATTTCACAGCAGCTCTAATGATACAAATTGGCTCTCCGAATCGGCTGCTCTTCCATCACCGTACTCTGCCCCTGCCTGGTGTTCTGAGCTTTTTGATCTCCCCCAGCAGCTTTGAAATCTTCTCGACTATTGAGACTCAATTTCTCGACTGCAAACTGCTTAATGAATCAGCGAATCGAAAAATCGCGAATAATAATACAAATTCGCTGCAAATTGGAGTATCCGGATTGCACCCTAACCAAAATACTGGTACGACTGTAGAAGGCTCTTCAACTCCTTAACATTTAGTACCTGGCCCTGGCTCACTACATATAAACCCAGATAATTCTACTGCAATCGCACTTGCCTTAAATTCAGCTCTTCCTTCGAGCCAACCTTCTGCTAATCAACCTCTCAGTGCTATGCAATTATCAGGCGTGGCTCCCAGATCCAATGCGGCGGATCTACCTCTCAGAGGCATTGCACTTAATAGGTCGGTCTTTGTTTCCCGTCTCAATCCGGAAGCCACTGCTGATTTACAGATTAGACCGCCCAACTCGTTGTGGTTCTAAATTCTCTTTCTTCTGAACCTATTCCTTAAAATTACTACCGATAAATGTAATGTATTTCTTACTTGCTCCTACATACTCCCTGGCTCTAATCCTACTATTTATCTTTGTCATCTTTCAGCTATTTCTGTGGTTTCTTTATCTGTTGGTGACGCCGATCAACTCATTGTCCTGGGTGATTTAAACATACCTCATCTTTAATGGCTTCCTAACTCTGACTCTAATATTTTATTCCCTGAAAATCAACATGAATTTGTCGATGGATTGATTTGTCACTTGGACAAGTTAATTCCATAAAAAATTCTAGAGAAAGGGTCCTTGACCTAATTATACCCGTTACTCGTAGAGTAAAAGGGTATATTGTATTCGTGCAAAAGTATGTAACAGGTAGAAGGAAGCGTTTCCGACCCTATAAAGTATTATATATTCTTGATCAGGGTCACTAGCCGAGTCGATCTAGCCATGTCCGTCTGTCCGTCCGGATGAACGCTGAGATCTCAGAAACTACAAAAGCTAGAGAATTGGGATTACCCACACATATTCTTTGGCTTCCTACGCAGCGCAAGTTTGTTTCAGCCGGGCGCCACGCCCCCGCCTAACGCCCACAATAAACGAATTTAAAAAGTGTCTGGCGCCCACACCTTTAAAGATTTTGGAAAAATAAAAATGCAGTTTTATTGCATTTTTGAATCGGACCATTCGTTAAAAAGTTATGCCAGATTAAAAATTTTCTCCATCTCCCTCGCACTCACTTTGGCTGAGTAACGGATATCTGATAGTCGGGGCACCCGACTATAGCGTTCTCTCTTGTTTTTTATTTATATATATATATATACTAGCTATACCCGAAGCGACTTCGTTCGCTTAAAATTAGTTTGGAGTACGGTTGTCAGGACTTTCTTACTTACAAAAAAAATTTGAGCGCTTTTTTAAATGATTACTTTTAAAACTTCTGTTTAAACAACATTTTTAGAAGATCCTTAAGGATCGAGAATAAGGCTACTGGCAGAGCTAATGAGAAAAGCAATCTTCTCTAAGATCTAGTCCAGCCAGCTTCCAAGTCTGCCCCTGCGATTAATTTATACTTATTGCAAAGCAAACTTTTAGAGGGAATTGTACCCTCTTGAACTGAAACGGCAGACCGGACGGTATTAATAGGATCCTGTTTTACCTTTCCCGGATCCCGTAAATACAGTTGCTTCTATTACATTCTTATGAAGACCTTTTATCTGCAATCGTGTCCCATTGCATAACTTTGGGGGACCTTTCGCAATAACATTTTGGGTGCTCCAACCTTAAGAGACAGATTATTTCAACGAATTTAAAAATTCAACAGGGTAATGAACCGCATTGTCAACATCAGGGACAGAGTCGACCGATTTTTAGGAGACTTCTAAGCCATCATTTTTCGTTGTCAAAATCGAGCGCTCAGATAGCCAATCTTAACATTTCATGATGTGTTAGAAAACATAAACTATAATAAATGAATGTGATCCATGTGAATGTCGCGAATCTTTGTACTTGCTTTTAGTTGCAATGTTATCAATGCAATTTTATTGAGCGCACAAATATATTTGTTTGTAAATTGGAATTTGTTTTTTCATTTGTTTTCTAGTTTTGAATGAAATGAAAACTTTTGTACAAACACGCAAAGATTGCCATCCCATACAAAAGTAGCGAAGTAACTTATTTTTCCAGGTTCCACATATGATCGATAATTATTAGTTTCAAACTTTACAAATAACTCAGAAAGATTTAGCATTGGCTGAAAGGAAGGTAATCATTTTATTTGTATTTAAACACATCAGCTACTTTCAAATAGAAACACACATACACACAATACAAATCAAAACATATCCAAATATACCTACCTACATGCATACATATGTACATATCTGAAGAAGTGACGTATTTGAATGCTTACAGATCATATTTCCGTACTTGTTCAGAAATTCGAATTTTCAGATTTTGCCTTTGCTTACAGAATATGTAGTAAGTTTGTCTATTTTCATCCATGGTCGACTTAAAAAAGGGCTCTACTTCTGCTACAAAATGAAAAATACTTTTTGAAAAAAAAAACCTAAGCATTTGATCCACAGAACTGACTATTGATCGGAGCAGCAGTATAAAATTTTTAAATCCAAAACTAATTTTTACTTAAATTGCCCCTTTCTCCTCCCCTTTCCACACAGCACATCCCCCTCCCCCTCATTAGTTTTCTTGGCTGTTGCTCTCTCGGCCGTCGCTCTCTTGGCATCCGCTCTCTGGGTTTCGCTCTCTCGGCAGGCTCCCGCAAAATGCGACGCAATAACTTAGAAAATTTAAATACATTTTTTAAAAATACTAAAAAAAATGTTAAAAACTTGAAAAATTAAACTTAGGCATTTGCGCCAAAGAATAACTAATGATCCAAAAATCATCAAAATCGGAGCAGCGGCTTAGATTTTTTAAATCGAAAAGTTAACTTTAAATGTAGACCCCAAATTATGGGGGATATCGAAATTTCATTTAGAAATCTAAATAGGCCTTTTCAATACCCAAAATTCGGCAAATTCCAAATTTCAAAATTCCAATCACTGTAGAAGTTAAGCAATCAAATAGGCCAAATTTTGTTCTTTTAAATATTAATGTTGAAGCTGATTGGGGCCACTGAGGGGACATGTCGGATCTTAGTGGGCGGTTAGATCCCCAATGGAATACTGTGCAAAAATTTGGCTGCCCTTGCTCTTACGGTTTGGGCTGTAGTCGTATCCCCTTAAAAATCGATCTTTCATTTCATAATCTTTAGAGATGGACGTTGATGCACTACGAGCAGTACAAACAAGTGGCCCAACGACACCAAGCACGTGCTTGATACGCGCGGGGCCCTTTTATTAATTTGGGAAAGAATGCGAGTTCGCGAGAAAGAATACATAGAAAAAAAAAAAAAACGGGACACATAATGAAAATAAAGAAGCAATTAGGAGTGAAGCAAATGAGTTAAAATATTAGTTTTTAATACCGGGATAGCAGTTGAAATGCAAATTAAATGATAAAGGTTGTTATAATTATTACATAGAGCGCGAAAGGGCACGTGCAGACTAAAATTTGATGTACATCGAGGTAAATTAAGAGGATAATAATTACGTGTTAGTCTAACGGGAATATTAAAATTTAGGCGGCTTACAAGTTCTACAGAGTCAATATCACCTATTATAAGATTGTGCATAAAAATAGTACCAAGCATTTTTCTACGATTTGCAAGTGTCGGTAAATTAAGCAATAATAATCTACTCTGGTAGGAAGGTAGCCTTACGTTTTGATCCCAGTTCAAACTACGAAGGGCAAAAAGAAGAAATTTTTTTTGTACAAATTCTATACGGTCAATGTGAACTTGGTATTGTGGGCTCCAAACCGAAGAACAATATTCCAATATAGGACGGACAAGGGAGTAAGTAAAATTTTGGTTATATAAGGGTCATCAAATTCTTTTGACCAACGCTTTATAAACCCAAGAACAATCATAGCTTTGTTAGTCGACATTATGTGGCAGTCAAATTTAAGCTTCGGGTCCAGAGAACGCCTAAATCATTTACTGAATATATACGGTCAAGTGGCGAGTTGAGAAGCGAATAACTTATAAACGTAGGAGTACCCCTATGAAAGGTCATTACGTTACATTTCAGGCAATTCAAATTTAAGAGGTTATAATCACTCCATA
Source organism: Drosophila pseudotakahashii (assembly GCA_035046095.1). Lineage (NCBI taxonomy): Eukaryota > Metazoa > Arthropoda > Insecta > Diptera > Drosophilidae > Drosophila > Drosophila pseudotakahashii. The sequence continues at coordinate 113,992 of JAWNOE010000233.1, read as the reverse complement.
CTTGAAAATTATCAATGTCTGATTGTAAGCGGAACCCAGACTCTATATTGTTGTATGTCAAACAAAGCTTAACATCATCAGCATACATTAGTACACGAAAATTTGTTATGATAATAATAAACAAAGTAAACAGCAAAGGGCCCAAATGACTACCCTGGGGCACTCCAGATGTCACGTGGATCATTTCAGAAGCAGCGTTCTTAAATATAACCCTCTGAGTCCTCCCATTCAAATAACTTGAAATCCATGCTAAAAGATTACATGGAAAGCCAAGCAAGTCTAGTTTGAATAAAAGTAGAGAGTGGTTAACAGAGTCAACGGCTTTACTAAAATCTGTATATATAACGTCGGTCTGCATTTCATTGTTAAATCTATTTATTACAATAGATGACAATTCAAGTAGGTTGGTTGTAGTCGATCTTCGCTTAACGAAACTATGCTGACACGGTGATATTAGCGAGGAACATAAATGTTGCAAATGCGAAGTGATAATACGTTCAAAGGCTTTTGGAATTGCCGACAATTTAGAAATACCTTTATAATTCTGGGCATCCGCCTTCGCACCCTTTTTGTGAAGTGGAATAATAAAAGGGTCCTTCCAGATAGTTGGAAAAACTGATGATGAAATAGACAAATGAAAAAGTTTAAGAATAGGTTTGCAAATGGTTTGTGCACAAAACTTAAGCACACACCCAGAAAGTCCATCAGGACCGGGAGTATAAATAGGCGTTGTTGTTCTTAAATCTCTTAAGAGAGAACTTTCGGTAATTATAGGGGAAAAAATACAATTTGCCCTATTTAAGGGATTAGGGTAGATTGATTTTGACCATGAAGAGGAGCTGTAAGTGGTTTGGAAAAAGTCGGCAAATAAGTCAGCAATTTCAGAATCTGTCGATGCCTCCATTGAGTTAAAACGAACCAATGAAGGCAAAGCCGATGACTTACGATTAGCGTTAACAAACAACAATTTTGGTAAGCCAAAAATAATCTTTTTAGTTTTTTGGCACCCTGTTAGGCCTGTTATTTGTTCTCGGTTTATTTGGAACAAATTCTTTTATAACCAAATCATCATTAAGCCAAAAGCTTTCAGAAAGAAGTTCTTTAAACACATCAGGCGGAGCAAATATTTCAAAAGATGATATCCTACGAGCGTAAGAAAAATGAAATTGTTCAACAGCAATGTCCTCGGATGGGAATTTTTCACGAACAAATTCCAAAACATCCTCGGATGTTGTATCTGGGGTAAATCTAGATACGAATAGGTGCTTCCTCTGTGGAACAACCGACAGTCTCTTTCGACCCCCAGCAGGAATCTGAACCTCGCTCGTCTGGGACCCAGAAGCGGTTCCTACTGTATCTATAGGTACATTCAGCACCGAATTCTGTGCCTCAGGTTGGCTTCCAGAAACAGAGTCACCTCCGGAACTGTCTGTTTCCATAGGCACAGTTGGCTCGCTTACCCCTGTGCTGACAGGAACTGCTGCAGCTACCGTGTGCAGTATTTTGTTCTGTTTCACGGTCTTATTAACTGCCCCTGAGCTGGCTTTTTTGCGTTTAGGCGACTCGGTTAATAATAATTTCTTATTATTAAATTGCTCACAAACAGAATTGAACCCGTCAGTGAGCTGTTTAAAAACTCGTGAAAGGTTCAATAGACCGTCTTGAGTCTGCCTCATAAAGCTGTTCATCTCGACTGTCATTTCCTTGCAGGACGCACATGCCCACATGAGACCGGTATGCATTTCAATAAAGTTTTTAACTCTGCCAGTAAATCCTGCACATTTGACGTGCATGCCCGATTCGCAGAGCCAGCAGATAACAAAAGAATCTTTAGTTGACATCGGAAGAGAACAACTTTTCTTGGTACAGATAAGAGCCATTATAAAGGTAAATTGGTTATTCAAAGAAATAGGAATAAAATATTGAAAAAATATCTCTAGTAAATTTGGCACTGGGATCAAATTCCAAAACCGCAAAGACACAAAACAACGAAAAGTATAAGAGCGCGAGATCGCGAATTTAATTATATGCTAGAGAGCGCGAGAGAAAAATCTTCTATTGACTGAGCGTGGCTTGTGGGGCACCAACAACAATAAGCACGAACAGTTACAAATGTAAAGCAAGCAAGCAAGCAAGAGAGAGAGAGAAATTAGAAGTACAGCAAGCTCTCAGAGACTGAGAGCGGGAGAGGGGGAAAGAGATTACAAGAGTTTTAGCAAGTTCAGAGCGTGTAATTTACACTAACAAAGAACATATCCAATAGAAATGTTAAAATAACTATAACCATGTACCCGTTTATTGGAAGATTTATTTAAAAACACTAACACAGTTGGTAAGCTAAGCTTTGTCTATAAACAAATGCAAGACACTCGCAAAAAATCACTGAAAAACAGAAAAAACTTAGATCACAAAAGTAAACACAACCGTTTACAAGCGACGCTAAATTGGGAGAATTAAGATTGTGCAATGAAATTTTCACGAAGAATTTCGAACTATTTTGGAACTTATACCAGGATAACGGCGCCCATCTTCCTTGTGCAGTAGATATATTTCATTACTTTAAATGCGTTTTTCCTCAGCTGCGGATCGTGTATCTCAAAAAGTAATGCTTCGATCATCATGCTGTTTTTAAAGAAATATTTTTAATGAAATTGCACACTGTCTAAACCTCGTTTTTTACGTTTAAGTATTTTTTGTTAAGAAAAAACAACAACAAAAATATGAACAAAATTAATTTTTGACTTTAAAAGAATGCCACAACCAGAATTTTTGAGATATTCTATGTAGGTTAGGTCCAGACAGTTTCTACAATATTTCTCAACAACACAATCGGATCTACACAGCGACCTGAGGACGATCTGCAGCTGGCCTACTTTTTTTTTAATATAGCCTGAAAAAAAATTCTCATGGCCGTTATTTTGAAAGATATTAAACAAATAAAAATTGGTTAAAACTATATAAAAACAATGTAATCAATAGATATCGGATTTTAGGTTTTTTTTGTTTGGGATCTGAAAAATCTAAATAATTCAGTTAACTTATAAAAATACAAGCTTTAAGAAAATAATGGCATATCGGAAATATGCAATTTTTTAGGTCAAAAAAGGTTAAGGAATATGCTAAGCATATTTTCACCTATTATGTTTAGGTCAAAAAAGGTGAAAAAAGGTCGAGATTTATTTGATATAATGTTCAATGCTTTTATGTTGTTGCCGGGGTCGGAGTATAATTTTAGCTTGTTATTTTCTCAACATTTTTATACCCGTTACTCGTAGAGTAAAAGGGTATAAAAGGTATATTGTATTCGTGCAAAAGTATGTAACAGGTAGAAGGAAGCGTTTCCGTTCCTATAAAGTACATATATTCTTGATCAGTGTCATTAGCCGAGTCGATCTAGCCCTGTCCGTCTGTCTGTCCGTCTGTATGAACGCTGAAATCTCGGAAACTACAAAAGCTAGAAAGTTTGGATTACCCACACATATTCTTGGGCTTCCTACGCAGCGCAAGTTTTTTTCAGCCGATGGCCACGCCCCCTCTAACGCCCACAATCGCCTTAAACGACTTTATGTGTGTGTGTTTAAAGATTTTGGAAAAGAAAAATGCAGTTTTATTGTGTTTATCAATACCTATCGAAATCTTTCAAATCTGACCATTCGTTAAAAAGTTGTGCTAGGTCAAAGTTTTTTATATCTATCTCCCTTGCACTCCCTTTAGCTTTAGTAACGGGTATCTGATAGTCGGGGCACCCGACTATAGCGTTCTCTCTTGTTGCTTTTGTCTTTTTTGTTATTTTTTACTACCGAAACAATATAAGGAGTGTTGAGTCAGAGTAAAGTAGTATTTTTAATTTTTAATTTTGGTTTTATTTCTTCCTAACGCTACAAGTACAGAAAAATACTTATAAATTAAAGCGCTAGTCACAATTTGTAAGATTCATGAACATAAATAAATGATGACATTACAAACATTGATTTCTTAAAGACTAAAGTTTTTTAAAATTAATTACTAGTTTGAAAAATGTGTGTATAATTTTGCTTTGAACTGCGTGGCAGATTTAATGGTTTTTATTGGATGTGGTAGTTTATTCCAAGAACGTACAGCACAGATAAAAAAGTGTTTCTCGGCATAGGAGTGTTTTACGACTTGACAAATTATGTTATTTGTTCTATTGGAAGCGCTGAACTTTAGCTTGCTAAAAAGATATTTTGGCTCGGCAGTTGTTATTATTTTGTGCAGCAGTATTAGTGTTTTGAACTCGATCCAAGCTTTGAGCGGCATGTCAAAAATTTTAAAAGTTGCGTCAGAGATTCGATCTCTGCGTCTGCGATTAAATATATATCTCGCTACATTGTTGAAAGCTGTTTATGCTGGCTAGTAGCGTCACAATTTCCGAAGACTTCGACTCCATAAAATAGTAATGGTGTCAGCTTGGTTTTCGCAACGAGCATTTTTAGATTTATTGGTAAAAAGGTTTTCGTGTCGTTTAGTTGTCTAAGTATCCCATACATTTTCCCAACCGTACAATTTACATGATTACTCCAGGAAAGAGTGGAATTTATTGTAAACCCCAAATTGCTCGCTCGATCTACATAGTTTATTGGTTGACCATTCAAGCAAAGTTTTTCCAGATGATCTGTGTTAAAAAATCGGTTAAATATTACTATGCATTTTGATTTGAGGGGGTTCAAGGATAATCCATTGCGCTCTGCCCATTTACAAACCCTGTCTAATTCAGTGTTACAGACACGAACACATTCATTAATTTGGCTAACAGGACAGCTTACATATAGTTGGACGTCGTCGGCATACATATGCATGTCACATTTTGATAGAATATTTGGCAAATCATTAACATATAGACTGAACAAAAGGGGACCAAGAATGGACCCCTGCGGTACACCACGTTTTACGGACAGAATAGATGATTTAGAGGCTTGTGTAGCTACTAGCTGTTTCTTTGAGATAAGTATGATTTCATTAGACTTGTTGCAGAGGTTGAAAACATATAAAGACGACTTAGTTTAGTTAATAGTATTTCGTAATTTACCGTTTCAAAAGCCTTACTGAAATCTAAAAGCGTCAATAAAGTAATCTTGCCACTATCCATTTGTAATCTAATATCTTCAGTGATTTTTATAACAGCTGTTGTGCAACTTCTGTTCTTCCGGAAACCGGACTGTTTTGCTGAAAAAACATTGTGTGCATCCATAAAACTCACGATTTGGTTAGCAATTAACCTCTCAAGAACTTTTGACAAAAAAGGCAGGATAGCAATAGGTCGATACTCTGTAGCTGATTTGGGAATTGGTATTATTTTTGCTATTTTCCAGGATGTGGGAAACGTAGAAGTGGTGATGGAGCAGTTTAAAATGTGCGTTATTACTGGAAGAATTTTGGGAAGGATTAATTTTAAAAATTTCGGATTTAAATCATCTAAACCCGTTGCATTAGATTTAATGCTTAGGATTGAATTAAGGACATCGCAATGGCTGACACAATTAAAACTAAAAATAATATCACAAGGCTCAGTGGGTGTCAGGTAGGTGTTATAAGTTGTTTCAGGTACGGACAATTACAAGAACTTATGATTTAGATCAAGATCAGTATCACAGCTCAATGTTGGTTTAATATTGCCGATCCCCAATTCCCTTAAAATTGACCATGTATTTTTATTGTTTTTTGAATGTCGGAATTTATGTATAAAGTGATTTCGTTTCGCCTCAGCAATGGGTTCATTTACCAATTTCCTATTTGTTTTGAATTCGTTATAAAAGGTATCTGTCTTGTAGCGTTTCCATTTCGCGTACGATTTGTCGCGCTTTTGTATTAGTTTTTTTATATTAGAACTAAACCACGATTTGGCGCTGTGCTTACACATTTTGCGCTTCAAAGGAACCGTTCTGTCGTAAAGGATTTTAACTTTCCGTTGTAAAATTTCTAGCTGAGTGTTAACCTCAGCAGTGCAATATATGGAGGTCCAGTCGCAAGAGTCTAAATCAGCACTAAGTGAAGTGTAGTCAATGTTGATGAAGTCCCTATACTCTATGTAATAGTCATGGTGATCAAGCTTAATGTTGTACGTGAAAAAGATCAGATCATGTTTGGAAAAGGCAGGCAACGATATTTGGTCATAATTCTGAATTTTTGTACGGTCACTAACATAGAATACATCAAGTAGGGTGTTGCAGGTAGTGGAAAAATGTGTAGGATATTTAAAGTGATTCCATATCGTTTGACAAATGTTTTTCAATTAAAATGTTACTGTTGAAATCGCCAGCAAGAATTACGTCTGTGTATTTTAATGAGAGGGTAGATAACAAGTCAATCAGCTCAGAGTGTTCAGTTGTTTTGTGTGGTCTGTAGATACAGCCAATTAAAATTGATGTGTTATCTCTTTTGTTTAAGATATTTAGGAATATATATTCAATCGCACTTGTCTCTGGGTGGACACATACCGTTTTAGCATTTAGTTTCTCGTTTATATAAATTGCAACTCCTCCACCTCGACCACTACGATCGGAGCGAAAAAGATTAAAACTTTCACACATAATTGACATATCACTAACACCTGAGACAAACCACGTTTCGGATACACAGATAACATCAATATTCGAGTTTACAAATAAGAAACGGAATTCCTCAATCTTTTTTGCTAAGCTTTGTGCATTCAAGTGTATTACTTTTAAGCCTGGTTTTTGTTTGGCTAGAACTCTGATTACTATCTGGCTGCTTGTCCTGGAGATGAGTGGACTATCCATACTTAATACATAAAAAAAAAACGCAATTCAATGTAAACTACACTCACAATTAATTTTCTAAAGATAAAATAATAATTACTATGAAAAATAAAAAGACAAAAAAAATCTAAGCATAATTTTAGGCTAATTTTATGTGCGAAACGAACTAGACGCAGACAGCTGTTCTGGGGACAATTCGAACTGCAGACGATAAAGCTTATGCATGGTCTCCAGGCACATAACATCTTCTCTCCCATGCACTCTAACGTGAACAAAGCCACGACGAGAGAAAACAGCTGATAGGAGCTTTTGTTTTTTCATTGTCATTGCTTTTTTAAAAATGTTGTAGTTTTCCTTCGTTAATTGTTCGTTTAAATAAATTGCCGCATCTGAATCAAAACCCAACAGCCCCAGAACTAGCGTTTTCTTGCCTGTATTCGGCGGCATGTTGCAACATCGTTATTTTGTCCCTCAAGTGCTCGAATTTGAGTTTTATTATTGGGTCAACAATAGCGCTCGTCGCGTTGCGGGTTTTGACTCTAAAAATCTCCAAAAGTTTTGGTGCCGGTGTGATTCCAAGTGAAAAGGAGAGTGTGTTAAAAAGAGTTTTTAGGGATTCGCCCTCTTTGAAGGGCACATCGTGCAATCTAACTTCGCACTGGACATCAGCATTTTCCTGAGCAGATATTTTTGCGGACAGCTCACCCACTTGCTTCTCCATACTTCGCATATCTGCAATTTCGAACTCCAGATGTTGTATGTCATCACCTCGCGAGTGCACCTTCTCCACTTTGGCCTCCAACTTGTCGAAGTTCAACTTTAGGGCCTGCAACTCTTTCAGCTCCTCCTCCAGTTGTGTTACCCGACTTGCGAGTTGAACCACTTGGTCGCAAACGTCGCGCAGCTTCCCCTTCGTGCTAGTTTGGGGGCAGGCATGGCTGAGTGTTTTGTTTATGAGTGACTTGTGTTAACTGAGTGTCTTCTGTTGTTTCGTTATACACTTCTTTAGCTAGTGCAAGACAATTTTAGTTTTCTTTTGGTTTTCGAGTGTTTCGTGCTTGTTTTATTGAGTGATTTACGGCTTGTGCCTGCGAGTTAAAATGTAGAATTTTTTAATCACAAATGTTCACGGTTTCACAATATAAAACCTCAGTTTTTGATATTCTCGTTGCTCTATTTGTGTTTACGAAAAAAATTCAATTGTATTTGTGGGTAATAATTTAGTTATATTTTGTATCCTGTAAACAATTATAATAATTATTAGTTTAGGTAGGCATTTGAGCTATGTAACACACAGTTCTGATTTCAAATGTACAAATTTCATATGAGAGAACAAACACTATAAAATAGGGTGGGTCGATTTTTTGTATAGCTACAATTCGTTTTTAACTATTACATGCCCACTTGGCAGTATATATTTCCAGTAAAAATAGGTACAATAGGTCAAAAAAGGTTGACATATTCCGAAATATGCTTTTAGGTGGAAGATATGTAAAAAGGTCGAATTCACAAAATATACATAATCTACCGCGTTCAAAATAATCTACGTTACATGAAACAAATTTGCGAGCAATCCAAAAAATTTTTGGACTTCTCTAATAACACTAGCTTACAGCCAAACTGCTCCAAAGCAATTGATGGCAAGTTCTGTTAGTGTTGGACCCCCAAATCACGAAAATAACACTAATTTTTTTTTCGATGGCACAGTTTTTTTTAAAGATTTTTTAAAGTTCAAAATGTTAAATATCGGACTTTTTTCGAATTTCTTCCAATATCTCGGCATATATCCACCCAATTGGGCCAGTTTTTTTTTCATTTTAAAGTCAATAGATCAGAGCTTAACTTTGCCATATAAATCAATATGATTGGATAAGTAATGGCAGCGCAGCAGCTCGACAAAGATGAAAAATGTGTTTTTTGGTCCACTGTAAGTCGGCTGTATGTATCGTACAAACTCGAAATAAATCCGTTGAAAAATCATAATGGGTACAAACTTAAAGTTTACATCCCACCGAAAAAAACAAGCCGAGTATTGCTCAAATCCATGGAAAATTGGATTTATGGTGGATTTTTTAAGTTCGGATTTTTCAACTTTTTTCGGTTGACAAAGTTCAAATTTTAGTTTTATCCTAGGCGGCGACATGTAAACCAAAATGAGTGGTGATGGCAGCCATTGTTAATTGATTGGAAATCGAAAAAGGTTCTAACCAAGGAACTGCGTGTTCTTCCCATATGGACTTTTTAACTGAGGAAAGGTACTATAATATCAAAAAATGTACACAAGATTTTATTACTTACCGCTTTTGATGAAAATGAATGAATAACAGTACTGACGTTACTTAAAAGCCAACTATCAAAAACATTGAATTTTGTCTTCAATTTTTTGAAAATTATCTTTTTAGTTATAATATAACATTTAATATCACTTACCTATGCATCGATTCACTAAACTTTGCACTTCTTTGGCAAAACAAAGGTCTCATGTTATTTTTTATTTAAAAATGTTCAAATGAATACACAAAAAAAGGTTTTTTAATATTTTTTAAATAGGCATGTAATACATCATGTGAAAGGTATTTATACGAAAATTAAAAGTGCGTTTGCGTCATCGAATAACTGTTATTTATAAATAAAAATCAAACAATAACAGTTATTCAAGAATTTATTTGAAAAAATTAAAAATAAAAGTTTATGTGTATTTTGGGTTGCAGAACAAAAAAAAAATATTTCCATGTCTACCTCTTTTATGTAGATCACTTTTTAGCCTATGATTTTTTTCAACTTCATAACTGTTATTTGATTGTCCAGGTATTATTTAGTTCATGAGCACTTATCTCCGTTTCCTCCCAAAACAACTTATCATTTCTATACTGAATTTCATTTTTGTTTTTAATCTCTCTTTTCTTCTACTCGTTATTTCAATACCATCAGTTCCAATTGGATTCTTAGCAAATCCTGCTGTTTCATTTTCCCTACTCTCATTTTTATTTGTACTTTCCTTACCATCTTTCAGGAATGCTGTTTCAAATTTAACAGCCCTAGAATTAGCCATTTTGGTTTCAACGACATCTCTTGCAACGAGAAATTTTTTCATTACCAGCATCCCACAGTTTTAAATCATTTCCTTTGTAGCCCACTAAAATAGATTTGTATGATTTATCGTCAAACTTTCCCTTTTTCATTTTATTGTGCACATATGCAGTTGCACCCAACACTCTTAAATGTTTTAAATCGGGCTTTTTAGTGTGCCACATCTCATAAGGGGTTATCACGATATTAATTATTGCTCTACCAGGAATTCGATTAATTAAGTAAGTAATTAGGTAATCAAGGTGTACAGTTAACACTGCTTCACTTTAAAAACTATTGTCAAGTTGTGCACCACTTATGATTAATTTTTTTCATTTAGTGTAACTGGAGTAGTGGGTCCACAAACATCTGAGTGCAAAACAAATAGGGGTCTTTTAATATGGGTATTATCTTAAAATTGTTTAAACGGTAACCTTGCTTGGTTTCCAATTAAACATGGTTCGCAACTTTCATCCGATAGCTCTAAATTATTTTAAAGACTTTTATCACTAAACACATTATTTCCTTTTATTTATAATAGCTTGCCATTGCTTATATGACCAAGCCTCTCATGCCATAATCGAAAATTATTTTTATGCTTTGCAGGTATATTATATGCTTGAAACTGAACAATAGGTATAATATACGGTATATTGTTAAACTAACCTGAATTCTTGACCACCGTCCATCCATTCATGGAAATGGTTACTCCATTCTTGTCAAATTTGATTGACATTCCTATCTCCTGTAGGCGCTTAACCGACATCAAGTTTCCAGCAGCCTGCTCGGAATACATCCTCCAGTGTTATATCGTGATTATTGCGCAAACGCACAATGCCACGCTTAGATGCGTAGACATATTAGCCTTGCCTTATATGACCACAGCTATCTTCAGCGGCGGCGGGACCAATTCCACCTTATCGATAAACAGCGACTCATCATTTATCAGATGATCACTTGCACCGGAATCAAGTATAAATCCACATTTATCTACCCGAGATTTTTCTAACACTTCTTTTACCACGAATGCAATGCCTTGTGATGTTGGGGCTTTAGCTTGTTTATCGTAATTTTAATTATCTTTATTTCTTTCATTTATAATTCTTTTATATTGGTAGCAATCCTTTTTAATGTGTCCCCCTTTGTCCCAGTGGTGACATCTAACCCTATTCTTGAAATTTCCCTGAAATGTTTTCTTTTGTTTAGTTAAACGATTTTAAATTATTTGTTTTTATTGCTGTAGTTTTTATTTTGCACAATCTTATTTTAAGCTTTCCTGCTAGTGTCATTATGATCATTTTTATACCCGTTACTCGTAGAGTAAAAGGGTATATTGTATTTGTGTAAAAGTAAGTAACAGGGAGAAGGAAGCGTTTCCGACCCTATAAAGTATATATATTCTTGATCGGGATCACTAGCCGAGTCGATCTAGCCATGTCCGTCTGTCTGTCTGTCCCTATGAAACCAATGCTCTTTCAGTGAACGGTCGTGTTTTTGTCTTGCGCTCCGAATTTTTGTTCTTTTTGTCCATAAACCATCGGGGTTTAATTTAAATTTTCTTCTATTTATATTGCTTTTTATGTCCCTAACAACATCCGTTCGCTTCGCGAGTGCATAGTGATTGTTTTGTGTATAAATTAACAAAATTAGTTTGCACGCCAGTCTCTGTGCAGTGATTGTTGTCATTGTTTTTATCCAATTGCCTTCTCCTTTTCTTCCAAACGTTTGGAGACGGTAAGAATATATACGGTAGTTACCCGCTCTCCCGCACTCCCGCATAAAACGTTGTTGTTGGAACAGCTGAAACTAAAGTTCCTCCGCTTACTCACTCCTGCTCACTCTCTCCCGCTCTCTTACTCTCGTAGCTTGATTTTCCTTGCACTGTGGTTCGGAATATTGCTATAATGGCTGTCTGTTGCTCGAAGAAATGCAAGTCGTTGATTTTGGCTGGTCAACAGAGCATTCCGTGCCATTCGTGCGACAATATTTTTCATGCTAAATGCCTTGGCTATTCGGGCCTGGTTCGCGATGCAATCGACATGAGAAGTGGCTTACGCTACTATTGTGAAGAATGTATTGCTAATGAAACCCAGGCAATCTCTATAAGGCGGCTCACAAAAATCACTGTAACGGAATTAATTCGAAACAGCCGTAGAAATACGGATCTGCTTGTGGCTCTTGAGTCGCAACTCACTATCCGTATGCAATCTGAGCCCGATTCTCCTAAGCGTAAAAAGATCGCGGTCGATAGACAACCCACGGTAGTCGCTAGGGAAACTCTCTTTGGCGATGCGAGGTCTGCAGCACAGAAGTCGATCTCAGCTGCCGCACAAATGGTACTGTGGTCGAAAGCTAAAAAAGATTCGGTTTCCGAATGTAAAGAACGTGAGACTTTGCCGCATGAGACACCCGAAAAATCTGTTGAACAAAATACAGAAAGGATTCCAACGCCGCATGTTGACTTAACGTCTGGAGTACCGACTTCAACTGTTAGTGCAGCCATAAATGCTGCACTACCAAAAACTGTCACATGCGTGGTACCTAAAACAGTCACATGTGTACCGCAAAGGAAAAAAATTTTTGTTTCTCGGCTGAATCCTGACCTTTCATCCCTGGACATTACGGCCTATATTCGTAACAAAGTTCAGATTGATGATTTAAAGGTTGAACAATTTAATTTTCCATATGCTAGGGAAGTATCATCATTTAAGATCGGTGTTCCCTGTGCTCATTTTGCAACAGCCAATTTTTGGCCTGCAGGTATTTTGTTAAAGAGTACGAAGCTAGAAAAAGAAAATTCGTTCAAAGGAAGTTGGAAATCCCTTTAAAGAGCCATCCACATCTTCATCTTTACCTATCTCAAAAAACTATATTCTTTCCTTCTGCTTTCCTTGATGGTTTGCTTGATATTTCATTGTCTCAAGTAAACTATGTTCAAAATTTGTTAGGACGATTACTGGATCTATGCTTTGTTTCAAGTCCAGAAGGTGTTTGCATAGCTAGACCCTCTCCAATAACTTTACCAGAAGACCCATATCACCCAACGCTGGAGCTGACTATCGACACGGGTACAAAATCAAATGAAATATCTGATAAGTCAGCTAAACGCATCCCCTGCTTTCGTAGAGCAAACTTTGCACTCATTAATAGCCTAATAGCTTGCTCAGATTGGTCTAATCTGTACTTATGTACTAATATGACTGAAGCTGTTAATATATTTTATAATGTATTAAACGCAATTTTTGATACATGCGTTCCTACGTATTATTCTAAAATTTCAACCCAACCTCCGTGGTTTAGTAAAGAGTTATCAAGACTTAAAAATGCGAAGTCTAGGCTCTACAAAAAGTGTAGAGTTTCCGGATCACAAGCTGCCTTTTCCCGATACTTAAGTGCTCGGTCGGATTTTACCGCCCAGTGTTATAAAAACTATTTAGCTCGTTGTAAGACACAGTTTACCCTGGATCCAAAACAGTTTTATAATTTTGTTAATACAAAGCGTAAATCTTCATGTTACCCAACAACACTAAAATTTGAAAATTCTGCTGCAAACACTGATCAAGCCATAGCCGATCTTTTTGCACAGTTTTTCCAAACCACCTATTCAACATCAAGTCCGTCAGATCAGTGTTACCCATATGATATGCCTAAATCAAACTTTATTTTTTGTCCGGTTTTAAGTGAAAGCTCACTTCTTTTAGATTTGCATAGGGTCAAACCAGTCTAATCTCCGGGTCCTGATAGTGTCCCTGGATGTGTGCTCAGGTATTGCGCTGAGACTTTGTGTAGACCATTGCACGAACTTTTTACTTTGTCTTTAGGAACGTCAGATTTCCCGCATATATGGAAGGAAATGTTTGTTATCCCGCTTCATAAAAAGGGGAGCAAATTGAACGCATGTAATTACAGAGGTATTTCAAAACTGTCAGCTATTCCAAAGTTATTTGAGAACATTATTACGCCCCATTTGCAACACAGTTGTAGGTCTCTTATTTCCTCTTGTCAACACGGATTTATAAAACGTAGGTCAACGCAACCAACCTTTTGGAGTTTACTTCATTTGTGATAAATGGTTTTAGAAAAAATCGTCAGACGGATGTGGTTCACACTGATTTCAGTAAGGCGTTTGATTCTGTAAACCACCCGATTCTAGTTCGGAAATTGGACCTTTTAGGGTTTCCAGATGATCTTCTTAGGTGGATCTTAAGTTATTTAAATGGCAGGACCCAAAGGGTCATTTTTAAAAACTCTTTTTCATCCCTAATCCGAGTCATGTCCGGTGTACCACAAGGAAGTCATATTGGTCCGCTCCTGTTTACATTATTCATAAATGACCTTCCTCTAGTCCTAACGAAGTCACGTGTACTTATGTACGCATATGACGTTAAGTTGTGCCTGCAATTTAATGATCCTGAGCAAAGTTTAGCTTTGCAATCTGATCTCAATGCATTTTAAACTTGGTGCATGAATAATAAATTAAACTTAAATGGTTCTAAGGGTAAACTAATAACCTTTTTTCGTGTCAGTCCTCACTATTCAACTTATACTTTGGGCGGTTGTGTGCTAGATAGATCCTAAACTAAAATTTTCTGATCACATTACTGCCATGGTAACTAAAGCCAGAGGCGTGCCTGCATTTATCAAAAGGTGGTCGAAGGAATTCGATGATCCCTATGTCACAAAGACCTTGTTTATTTCATTAGTCCGACCAATTCTAGAGTACTGCGCTCCTGTTTGGAGTCCCCAATATGGGGTGCATATAGACCGAATTGAGTCTATGCAAAAAAACTTTTTGATATTTGCCTTACGGGGACTTAACTGGGATACAAGCCTAATACTGCCATCCTACTCTAGTAGACTACTTCTAATTAACTTACCATCATTAGTTAACCGTAGAACTATGCTTGGTATTACGTTTATTAGGAATCTTATTCATGGTGATGTGGAGAGTCCCTAGTTATTGGGTCGCCTGGATTTTAATGTGCCTAATAGATTCAATAGAAACTATATTCCTTTAGTTTTAAATCATTGCATCTCTAATTATGCAATGCATGAACCTTTTAGAGTACTTTGCAATGACTATAATAGACTATATCACCTAATATCTACTACCAACTCACTGCCTATCTGTAAATCAATAATACTACCCTACTTAGCAACTAATTAGTTTTAATTTATGTATCTGACTATTCGTATTTTGACCTGCATGTATTTTTAATTGTCTATTGTGAAATTGTCCTTTTCTTTGTCCGCGATTACGTTTAATTGCCCAGAACGGTGTAGGGCTCCGCGCGTTAACAAGTATTGCTTGGTGTCGTAAGGGCCACTTGTTTGTACTGACCATAGTGCATCAACGTCCAAGAAATATGAACGCTGAGATCTCGGAAACTGCAAAAGCTAGAAAGCTATATTCTTGGGCTTCATACGCAGCGCAAGTTTATTTCAGCCGAGCGCCACGCCCCCTCTAACGCTTACAACCGAATTTAAAAGGCGTCTGGCGCCTATATTTTTAAAGAAATCGGAAAAGTATAAATGCAATATATGTTGTGTTTATTTATACCTATCGACATGTAGAAGAAATTTTTCAAATCGGACCATTCGTTAAAAAGTTATGCGCGATCAAAGTTTTATATATCCATCTCCCTCGCACTTCCTTTAGCTGAGTAACGGGTATCTGATAGTCGGGGCACCCGACAATGTCTTTATCACTGTAATGACACCATCGTAAGCCGAAGGCAATGTAATCAACAAATGAGACATCTCTTCTATTTCTGCACCTGCGACCAACAACTCACTTATCAATTCATCAAAAATAGTAAAGTGGGACAATAAGGACATTTCGCTCGAAAGCTTAACAGAAAGCATGCGTTTGCAAACTGCCAACTGCTCTATTTACGTACTTTTCGCACAACGCTCTGCTTTCGTCCACTTTTCATTCACTTTGGCAGGTATATCTTCATCAATGACACTAATTACATCTAGTTTGGTCAAAAGAGCCCCAATTCTAAAGGGCATAGCTGAACAAGCCTGAGAAAACTGCCCCAAGTGATATTGCAACATTTTAGATGAGGATTAGTAGATAGGAACCTAATGGTTATGAATTCCAATTTTCAAATATTTTGATCCGCTGGCTTACGAGTAATCTGCTGCAACTTAAGAACATATCACTTGATATATCTTCCCTTCGGTGGTTTTTAAGAAAACTTTTTTGATGCCAAAAATTTTTAAGTTACCCTTTAATAATGTCAGCCAGTTTTTCGATTTTTACCATTCTTATAAGATAACTAAAATCGCGATCAAAATTTTCAAAATTGGTTCAAGACTTTCCAAGTCTGACAACACCGCCAATTTTTTACAGTTTGTGTGTCCATAACCATCTACTTCATATAAAATATTCATAATTTTTCGAGTGGTGCAACAGTGTTAAACAAACCAAAAACTGAAAAAAATCTTTTACAATAGGTCGGAATAAAGTCAATAAAATGTACTTGGTTTGTAAATAGTTAGTTTTAAGACCAGAATTATTATCAAAAAATAAAGTTTTTAATATTATGGGTGAAAAGTGGTCCGAATTAACAAATATTTGGCATGTATTTGCATGTAATTTTTTTAATAGGGGCCCAGACCCCACAGCTGCGAATTTCATATCCTCCATGGACAGAGATTGTATAAGAATTCCTTTGACCATGGATGACCAACAATACTATAATTATGTGATTCTAAAGAAATCGCGGTCCAACGAGGATGACTTATTTGGGGATCCTTTCAGGTGGTGCCGTTTGGAGGTATTTTAAATACCATAAAATACCAGAAGTGCGTATCGGTTTTTAAATTTTATCTCATTAATTGCTCATTGCAGCTGACATATGTCTTTCTTACTTTCGCACCTTCGTAAAATCCTATAGGCTGAGAAATAAATGCTCTGATGAATAGGGCGAACAATGTCGTGGAATTTTAACAAGATTTAAATTTTGGCTTGTATCCATATATGATCTAATACTAATACTTTAAAAAAACATTAGCTTTTTAAGTGTCGTTTTTTAGGTAATTTACTTTAAAGTATCCCAGATGAATGGCGTTTTTCTCGAACCACGCTTCGAAAGTGTTCATCGGCATTTCTAAACGGCTCAATCGATGGTTTTTTAACGTTGCAAATTTTGTTCTTTATTAAAAACCCGCCCCTGGAAAGAGTTTTGTTTTATTTTGTAACTTGAAATATTTTTTTTAAAGCAGAAAGTCGAATTTTGTGGCAAATTTGACTTTGAAAGATTGTAAAAAATTCTCAAATTATAATTCGCGCTTCCCAGGGGCGTTTTTTTTAATTCTTAAAAATGTATAAACAAAATGTAAATCCGATCATTTTTGGCTGAGACACAGTGAGCAATGAAAAACGCATTTTTTTTAAGTGCTTCAGCTATCGCTTTGCCATTATTGCCATATTATTTGAGTATCGGCTATAAAAATTAGTGGATGTTATTCAAATAACACTTAACCGGGGGTGACACAGAAATCTCTTCCAACCAAATTTCCCCCGAAAAGCAAATCTCAGACACGTTTTTTTTCACGGTTTCTTAATCCCCCGTATTTTGCCAGACGTTGATAAAATAAATCAACTTATAAATGCTTGCCAAGAATACAACTAAATTTAAGACAACACAAATGAAATCTATAAATTATCTGCATACTACAATTTGTATATTTACTTCGGGTTATATTTAAAAATATGTTAATAAATAAATAAAATATCCGTCCTGAGAACCTGACAGTGGTACACATTTGCTCAAAATTTAAAATATTAAATTTTTGAGTAGTTGTGGAAATGTTGTGTTAACGAATTATAATTATATATAAATCGGTACATATTGTTGTAGTAAAAAACAAGAAAGGAAGCTAGCTTCTGGCAGCCGAAGCTTATATACCCTTGCAGATAAAGTAAATAACTATATTTACTCATTACTCGCTTACTCGCTAACTCTATCGGTGCAGTTCCAGGGGCTCCAGATTCTGCGTTCCTATTTAATATTTTGTTTTTAAGTTGTCAAAAATCAAAACACCTACTTTAATTTTAATTTTCTTTTATTTTTTTTATTATTCCTATGGGAGCCTTAAGATATGATGGTCCGATCCGGATCTCTATGACATATGTACTACCTGCAATAGAAAGAAGACTTTTCGGAAAGCTTCATCGGGAAAGCTTTAAAACTGAGAGACTAGTTTGCATAGAAACGGACAGACGGACATGGCTAGATGGACTCGGCTATTGGTGCTGATCAAGAATATATATACTTTATGTGGTCGGAAACGCCTCCTTCACTGCGTTACAAACTTCTGACTGAAATTATAATACTCTCTGCAAGGGTATAATAAAACCTATTTTTGGTAAAAATTTTACGTTAAACGAAGTTGTAGTTATTATTGAGAAATTAATAAAAACATTCCGCTTTGCAAAAAGTTGGAAGCACTGTCGTGAAAAAATCAAACCTCCGAAAGAAGGACACACCATTTCGTATGGCAATTCCTTTGGAAAAGAGAATAGCGATAGCCTTGTACACTCTTGGGTCCTCTGCTGAGTACCGTACGATAGCGTGTTTGTTTGGTGTGTCCAAGCCGATAGTGTGTCGAATTCTTCATGAGTTTACGCGGGAAGTCATTGTTAAACTTGCTCCGGAGTACCTTCCGCCTGTCTTTTTAACCCAGGAGGCCATTTTAGAAAACGTAAAGGGTTTTGAGGACATGGGTTTTCCACAATGCTTTGGAGCAATTGGCAAGTGCATATTGAAACTGTCGATTATATATACTTATACAAAAACTATTCCTAATAGATGGCTGCCACATCGAAGTGCGACCTCATGCTAAGGACGCTGTGGACTACCATAATTACAAGGGTTGGTATTCAACCGTGCTTTTTGCTATGGTCGACTATCGCTATAGATTTTCCTACATAAGCGTCGGCAGTCCGGGTCGGTGCCACGACTCAAAGATATTTGAGAATTCAAATCTTAAGCGGATTATCGAAGAGTCTGAGTTAATGGATGAACATTCCAGAATAATTAATGATGTCGAAGTCCCTGTGCTTATTTTGGGAGATTCGGCATTTCGTTTTTCGAAGAATCTTATGAAACCCTATCCGTTTTCCGTAAAAGCCAACGAGGAACAGAAGGCTTTCAATTACAACCTGTCAAAGACTAGAAGAGTAGTGGAGAATGCTTTTGGCCACCTCAAGGCACGATTTCGAAGGATCGGAAAAGGACTAGACAACAGAGTTGAAAAATCTTCCCAAATTATTTCCTGTTGCTGCATCCTGCACAACTTCTGTATCGCCCACAATAGCTTTGTGCCGGAATCATGGCAGCAAGATGCTGAATTAGTCCAAAGACAGGATACTCCGGAGCATGAGCTTTGGCTAGGAAATACAAATGAAAGAGCAGAAACGATACGAAGAGCCCTTGCAATGGAATTCTTAAATCGTAATGCCTAGTTGCCTAATTGCTTGGATAAATAAAAAATTACTAAAAGAAATACTATTTTAATTTATTTATTTGGTATTAATCTTCGTCCGAGGCACGCGTCTGTAGTAAGCCCAGCACCTTGCGATGAAAATCGGCAGATTCTTTGGCAATTTCTTCCATTACTTCCAGCTTCCTTTTTTCAATTTGAAGGAATTCATCGTCCTTACTGGTTTTGCGACGCTTTGCCTGGGAGCCCGAGGGGCCGTCAAAGTCAGCGGCAGTGGTCTCGTCCATTTCGTCGCCTTGCCCATCGCTGCCAAAGCTTGAGAAGTCTGCAAAAATGTCAATTTATTGGTATATTTGAGTAATTCTTATGTTTACTGCGGTATGCGTTACCTGTGCTGTCAGTTGGGTGCACATCCACTGCTCGCGACCCTTGCATCAGGATAGCCACCCGCTCGAAATACTCCCATGTTGAGGGGGTACCCCCCGAAGGTCCAACCTTCGCCAGTTCGACTCTGAAAGCAGGTCGAAGAACAAAAATGTTAATTTATGTTATGTGTATCCCTATTTAAAGTTACATACCTGTATTTTTTCTTAATGTTTTCCATTTTTTTTTTACCTCCACATGTGAGGGGCCGAATTCCTTAAGGCTGTTGGCCATCTCATTGTATATGTGCGTGTTCTTTCGCACACCACGAAAACCATCCATGTTATCTTGCCATAGATCGAAGAGAGTTAGCACGGCCTCATTCGACCACACAAATCGGGATCCTAATAATAATAAAAGCTTTAAACTAATTAATAAAATAATTAAATATATTTTCTTACCTTTTTGTGTCGACATGGTAATCAGAACAGCTTTGCTTAAATTTTTCACTAGGGATGAACCGTCAACGATAGGAAAACAAATACGAAATATACCAAATATACCAAAGACCCTAAATGTACCCTACTTTTTCCCTGCTCTAGTTGCCTATACAAAAACTATGTAAAAAAAACAGGGTTTTGTCAATAACCCCATAACTCCATAACTCCACCCTAGTGGAAATAGGCCTAAAGAAGACAAGTTTTAAAAAAATGTATGTAATGTATGTATGTAGAGAAAGGCTTCTGTTTACTTCCGTGAATTTATTAATTAATTATTAAGGATTTATTCTTCGATTAATACACTTCTTTGGTACAGTTTGTATACTAACGTTTTTGTGAGACACAAGCGACCTTCCTCTGCTGATTCTCAATCTGTACTCATCTTTGCGCATTGTTCATGCTTTTTAACACTAAAGAAAAATGTTATGGAACAGAACAACTGATCTGACAATTCATTCGAACCGAATGAGTTTGACCACAACTTCATATATTCTGCGACAGTTTTCGTTTTATTTGGACATTCATCATCTCCTACTTTTTCGACAAGGTATCGACCATGTCTCAACTTACGAGCAACGGCGTAAGGCCCAAAAACTTATTATACCCGTTACTCGTAGAGTAAAAAGGTAACATGGAGAAGGAAGCGTTTCCGACCATATAAAGTATATATATTCTTGAACAGGATCACTAGCCGCGTCGATCTAGCCATGTCCGTCCGTCCGTCTGTCTGTCCGTCCGGATGAACGCTGAGATCTCGGAAACTATAAAAGCTAGAAAGTTGAGATTACCCACACATATTCTTTGGCTTCCTACGCAGCGCAAGTTTGTTTCATCTGAGCGCCACGCCCCCTCTAACGCCCAGAAATCGCCATAAAGGACTTTTAAATAAAGCCTGGCGCCGACATCTTCACAAATTTTGTAAAAGTGTAATTCCCACTTTGTTGTGTTTATTAATACCTATCGAATTGTAGAAGAAATTTTTAAAATCGGACAATCCATTAAAAAGTTATGAGCAAAAAATGAAACAGCTACTAGATGGCGCTAGTAGCTTTGGCGCGTGCATATATTAATCTCTCTCTCACTTCTTTTAGTTGAGTAACGGGTATCTAATAGTCGAAGTACTCGACTATAGCGTTCTCTCTTGTTTTTGAACTTCAACCCCGCACCAAACTGCGTTCTTTTAATCTGCTTCCTTGACTTGTTGATTGACTTGCGATTCTCGTCCTGAATCTTCGAGATGTTCTCTTTAGCTTCCACTCGAATCTTCATATTCTCTTCCTGTAACTCATTTAAAAAATCTTCCTTTAACAGCTTGTCTAGTTACTTATCGTACTTGGTCTTCATATTTATCCCCGTAAGAATCTTGAATGGAGCTATTTTTGTACTTCTAGGTGGAGAGAATATTATAATCTGTTGGACCTTGCCTACATGCTTATACCAAGCTTTTGGGTCTGCCGCGTAAAGTTTCGTTAATATAGTGATGACAATCCTATAGATACGCCTAACTTGACCGTTGCCACGTGGCACTCCTGTGGCTACCAACAAATGCTGGATATGGCGATCCTTACAGTACTCCTGAAAAACATTGGATGTGAATGCCGTTCCATTCTATCTACTGCCTAGTCAGGCCAGTACTCTTAGTGGGATAGAGCCACACAAATTTAGAGAAAGCGTCATATTTTTTTTGTCATATCCATGGGGCCAATGTGATCTATATGATAGGTCTGTAACGGTTCGTCTGCCTTGTTTATCGCGTTTAAGAAACCTTCCTTTTCCTATTGTTAGCCTCGCCAACTATGCACTCTACACAGGACTTTACAATAGTTTGAGCCTTCTTCTCTAAATTTGTGATATAATAATCGCGCTGCACTATTGTCCTTTTGACGCCAAAGTGTTTTTGTCGGTGAGCTGTGTTGATTATTTCGTTCTCCATGGCTGATGGCATTACTATGATCTCTTTTATAGGATTCTTGTGAAGGCCTTCGTGCTTCAGATAGAAGTCGTCATAGGTATTTGTTTCCAGGACCTTAAAAATTATCCATCCATGGTGAATTCGATGTCTGACTGAATCTTGGAGCAACAAGGTATGCACGCGGCTTAAGGCGTCGAGATGTTTCATCCTTGTGCCTGGACGATGCTCTATTATGCACTTAAAGTCATCATAAAGGATGTGTTCTTCCTAAGCAAGTTCGACAAAGGTCTGGCAATAATTGCGAAGTTTTTCACAAACCTTCGGAAATAGGATGTAAGGCCAAGATACCGTTGAACTCCTTTTATTCTCGCGGGACTGGGAAATTTTCGACTGCACAAGTCTTCTCTGCTGATGGCTGTATAGTTGCGTTTTCGACTATGTAGCCCAGGAATTGGACCCTCTTCTGTATAACCTGACACTTTTCCCACTTTATACGCAGACCTGAACGCATTGCGACATCTAAAACTTTCTTCAGTTTCTGCAAACCTTCCTGTTCATCTATTGATGGAATAATCAAATCATCTATGTACAGGACTAGGGTACCGTCTTCAATCAATTGCCTGAGCACTGCAAAAATTTATCGCATAAACACTGCAGGGGAATTGGAAATACCGATTGGTACGAATCAGAATTCATTTTGACCACTTTGGGTGACAAAGGCGGTTATTTGCGAGAGCTTTCCTGCACGGGGACATAAAAAAATCCGTTTGATAAGTCCAACGTTGCAAATACTTTTCCCTTCTCAAGCTTGTGCAGAACATCGTCGATCAAGGCCATAGGGAAATTGACGCGAATAATCTTCTGGTTCAATTTGCGGTAGTCGCAACAGAGTGTTTTGGTGCCATCCTTTTTAGCAACCAACACTATGGGTGAGGCGCATTCGGAAACACTTTGAGAATGATTCCTTCCTCGAGCCAATCCCTAATCTGCTTGTCAACTTTATAGGTTTCGCGCCTAGGTATCTGATAGACTGAGACTTCGTCTGTGAGGAGTTTTTTCATTTCTACTGGGCTTAACTCTGACTTTAATGGCTTGTAATTTTGAACTTACCCAACCACTGCTGATCTTATGTCGTTGCTCAAGTGAAACAGATCTAAATCTGGAACAATGTCTTCAATGAAATTAGATGTTATTAACTGATAAAATGTTTCTGTCAAGTCTGAAATGCCAGTGGAAGACGCATTCATAGATCTATATGTCATGGTTTGGACTATTTTCAACTCTACCTAAGGTGAGATCACCCATATATCTTCTTGCCACATATTCCAATTAGTTCCTTAATATCATGTTTGAGATTATCATGGTGGATGCGAGTGTAAGCTGTCTCGGAAATGGTACAAAAGTCGCTGCCATAATCTAAAACCGCCGTAATCTAGTTGTTACCAATGTTAATGTTTTTAAACGCTCTGCTGAAAGTTAGCTGTGACAGCTGCTAAATGTTTTAGTTTTCATTTTCACTTCCTTATGATCTTCTTTGGTACCGCATTGACTTGCCTTGTGACCTAGCTGATTGCATTTGAAACATTGCCGCCACACTTAAAGCTACGTCTGCCATCTTGGCTAGTTTTAACTAAGGAACTGGCTTTGGTTTAAACTTCTGACTCGCGCAAATATTCTCGTAAACCTTAAGTTTCTCACGAAACTCCTTAAGATTGAGTCCCTTATATTTTGCTTCAAGTCTTGTATACCCTCCACAATGTATTCTATATTACTTTCTTCGTCCAACTTCGACTGAATTGCCAATGCGGTCATACTGTAGAAGGATTCTCTTTCTCTTTCACCTGTTTTGGTGTAACCTTTTCTCCAAATTAATTTTTGAAAGGTTCTTTAAGTGCTTCCCAATCATTTATTCCTCGCTGGCTTTACAAGAATAATTTTGCAGCTCCCTTTACCAACTGTCTGCCGTAAATTAATTTTTGAAGATCAGTCCACCCAACTGTTATATAATTAAGCTAATAAACTCATCAATATCTTGAGAACCATTTCCAATATCTCTCAGTGTGAAAGCCATGGCTAAGGGTTCAGAATTAGAAGAATCTAACTCCACGACGTTAGTTTCCTCGTACACTGACTCCTCTGAACTTCTTTGTAGTTTCCTCTTGGTCGATATTTTCTCCCTCAAAGTAGGAGATGAGTCTTTCCTGTAATACTGATTTGAGGCCTGAATTTTATAATCTTATTTCTTTTAATTTGTCTTTATTTGTCTTTTTATTTTCTACACTAACATAACTTAATTTATATTACTTTTCTCTTAGATTAATAAAAATGAATGTTATCTCTGATATTTGCCACTGTCTGCTCTGATGACTGCTTTTCGAATTGCTTTTTAACTCCATCTTTACTCGCGCCTTCAATATCACCTTCAATCAATCGAGCCTTCAGGTTCAGTCAATCGCTGTCAACTCCAGTAGCGTCACTTTGACGCCTCGTCTCAATCACCTTATCTGGATCTCTGCTCCAACGTAATCTCCTCCAGATTTTACGTTTCCAATTTCTGATCCTGGTCAAGTTGTCGCTTCAGCCATTATTGTCGCTCTCTGCTACAACGGATTGTATAAACGCCTTTAGTCGACTTCTGTTAGGAATTTACTTGTTGCCACAGAACCAATTTTGCACTCAGATTGGCAAACTGCGCAATAGATTTTGTAGTTTTGTAATAACAGAATTTAACAATACTTGGCAAAACTTGGTGGAATTGCGCAAGATGAAAATTCTCAGCTCTTGTAGATGGTTTTTTAGTCTCTCTTTCTCGTAATCACATTCTAGTTTCTCCGTTTAGTTTTAATTACACTATGCAGCATCAAAAATTTACCTCGATGGATGCTATATTTTTGGATTCGTTACGAATTCCCAAGTTAAACTGCGTTTTCCAAAAAGTTCCCCGACGCAAGGATTCTTAGCAAAAGGACCTCAAAGTTCGAAAAATGCTAAAATTTGCCAACTTTCCAGAGATCTCAGAGGCAAACGGATGCATGGTTTGATTCGATGTTAAAGTTTTTTAAAAGATACACTCTTTATCTTTCAAACCCCATACTTAGAATAATTTTAGGATATTTTTTAAGGCAGAAAGAAATTCTAGAAAACATAGTCAAAAAACATAAAAGATACAGCTGCGGTAAAAATAGTAGTAGTGTTGCCGCCCTGTGTTTTTAAAAGTTTGATGTTGTAATATTTTTATCCAATTAGTCTAATAGTAAAATTATAATCAATACAATATTACCAGGAAAATATCAATTACAACAACAAACTTTTAAATACACAGGGCGGCAACACTACTACTATTTTGACCGCAGCTGTATACTTTTATGTTTTTTGACTATGTTTTCTAGAATTTGTTTCTGCCTTAAAACTTTTTGGAAAATGCAGTTTAACTTGGGAATTCGTAACGAATCCAAAAATATAGCATCCATCAAGGTAAATTTAAAAAGCACTAAAAATGCTGCACAGTGTTATTAAACTGCGATCGATGGATTCTTAGCACAAAAACTTGATGTTGTTTGGCACGTATGTCGATAGTTCTCGGTCGAGCCCCCAAAATTGTAGAGAAAGGCTTCCGTTTACTGAATTTATTAATAAATTATTAAGTATTTATTCTTTGATTAATACACTCCTTTGGTAAAATTTTCGTAAAACACACGCGACCTTCCTCTGCTAATGCTCAATTTACTCATCTTTGCTCATTTTTCACGCTTTCTAACACTAAAGAAAAATGTTATGGAACAGAACAACTGATCTACTACAAATAGGGCTGCCAGTCCTACATGTATGTATGTAAGTTGCTAACTTTTAGGAGTGCAAATAGGACAGCATTTCTGTGACACCTAAAAATTTGATAAGTAAAATTGACCAATGAAGATGGTTACGTTACTATAAAAATAGTTTTTTGTATTTTGTTTTTGCTTTGGGTGTGTGTCTTTACTAATTGTGTGTATTTGTTATTGTGAAAATAACTATTTAATTGGTAGAATTGACAATTTTCGTGGTTGGGGACTGTTTGACAATTATACCAGTTGATATTACCAAGTTTTTTTTTTGTGTACTAGAATTGACAGTTGAAAACAAAGAAAGAATGTTGGTCGCAGTCACATATTGTAATCAAAATTACAATTAAAGTTCCCTCATTAAAAACACTTTATACTAAAAATATTAAAAAGTGTTTTTTAAACTTTTTGTTATTGGTTAAGAGGCGAATTGCGAAAATGTTTGCGTCCGGTTCAGAGAATGTTTTTTGTTTTATACTTTTAAACTAAACCTTTTTGAAAAGAGTGAAATCTTTTCATATTGTGAGCCAGTTTTAGAAATTGTTTGTTCTTCCGTATTACATAAATGACCTTCTGTGATTAGGCCTAGTACCTAGAAAAAATGCCTCCAGGAGTTTCGGCAACTCATATCGCCATGCCAACATCAAATTTAAAGCTTGCGACCTGGGTGCTCAATATTTTGAAATATTTTTAAAGTGCGCCAATTTATTTGTTTGCTATTTGTCAACAAACCCAGACGATTGACAGTAAGACCAAGCTACATGCATTGCGGGTGAACTCTGAAAACTTTGGTCATACTACAAAGAATAATATTTTTCGAATAGTGAAACTCTTAGCCGATGTGAGTACTAGGTTTTAATTACAATATTTAAAAGAACACAAAAACCATTTTTAAACTTTTAAAATAATTCCTTTTAAAACCTCTTCTTTTCAAAATACAATTTTAACAAGAATGGAAGCTAGCTTCGGTCAGCCGAAGCTTATATACCCATGCAGTTCCAGGGATTCCAGATTCTGCGTCCCTATTTAAAATGTTGTTTTTAAGTTGTCAAAAATCAAAACGCCGACTTCCTACAAAGTTACAATGGATTTTTTTTATATTTTTTTGATTGTTCCTATGGGAGCCTTAAGATATAGTGGTCCGATCCGGGTATCTCCGATATATTTACTACCTGCAATAAAAAGGAAAGTTTCACCGCGATATCTTAAAAACTGAGACCCTACACACAAAAAACAAGAGCGAACGCTATAGTCGGGTGCCCCGACTATCAGATACCCGGTACTCAGCCAAAGTGAGTGCGAGGGAGATGGAGATAGAAAATTTTTAACCTGGCATAACTTTTTAACGAATGGTCCGATTTGAAAAATTTCTTCTACATTTCGATAGGTATTGATAAATGCAATAAAACTGCATTTTTACTTTTCCAAAATCTTTAAAGGTGTGGGCGCCAGACATTTTTTAAACTTGTTTATTGTGGGCGTAAGGCGATTGTGGGCGTCAGAGGGGGCGTGGCCCCCGGCTGAAATAAACCTGCGCTGCGTAGGAAGCCAAAGAATATGTGTGGGTAATCCCAATTCTCTAGCTTTTGTAGTTTCTGAGATCTCAGCGTTCATCCGGACGGACAGACGGACAGACGGACATGGCTAGATCGACTAGGCTAGTGACCCTGATCAAGAATATATATACTTTATGGGGTCGGAAACGCTTCCTTCTACCTGTTACATACTTTTGCACGAATACAATATACCCTTTTACTCTACGAGTAACGGGTATAAAAACTATGTAAAATCAACTATTTAATAGTGAAAACTGCCCCAACCCACCAAAAATAGAAAATGCCCCAAAAAATAGTAGATTACCTATAAAATAAAAGATACCCTACAAAATAGTATTTTACTAGAAAAAATTGTCGTTTTTTTAAATTTATTTTTTTAATTATTTTTGTTTTTCGTTTAATTTGTTATATTAATTTATATGGAAGATATTTATAGTCACTTACATTTCACAGAAAGTTAAAATTACTAATCAGGCTTGTTGCCTCCGCTAGGAATCGAACCGGGCCGCAATCATCGGAGTCGAGAACTATAACCAGTAGGCCACAGAAGAATGACTTTCGTAGAGGAAAATCTATAGACTTGAAATCAACATTGAACTGCAAAAGCGGGATTTGAACTCACGACCCAGAGATTATGAGTCGGATACTCTAACCACCCTAAGTCCAGAATAATAGTTGACCTACAATTTATAATTGTATTTTTAAAACAACAAAATACATGAAGGAAAAAAATAGTTTTGTTACGATATTAATTTTGGTGTTACTATTCAATGACCCAAAAAATAAAACAACAAAATACATGCAAACAAATAAAATAGTTTTGCTACGACGCGTCGAACACTTTATAATAATAATAACAATAATAAAGTTTTGCTACGATATTAATTGACACGTTACTAATAATTTGCCAAATAAATAAAACAACAAAATACATTAAAATTTCGTAAATAGGTTTTCTACTATTTTAACTGTTATATACTATTGAATGACCCAGAAAAAAAACAAGAAAGGAAGCTAGCTTCGGCCAGCCGAAGCTTATATACCCTTGCAGATCATTCCTATTCATTTACAAAAACATTAAATTTAAATTAACTTGCGTATGTATATGTTACAACAATCCAAATTTTAGCTGCTTTCGTATTACTTTGGCATTAATTTTTTGATCCTTCCTATGGCAGCTATATAATATAGCCGTCCGAATTTTGTTAAATTTTATTCGAAATTTTGAAATGTTAAAGAACAGCCATATCCTAGAGGAAAAGACAATGTAATAAAAATCAACAAAGATATAATTGTTTTCCTATTAATTTCCATATAATTTTCGGACCGTTCCTATGGCAGCTATATGATATAGTCATCCGATTTTTTAAAATTTTTATTCGAAATTCAGAAATATTTAAAAAATATTATTCCCAAAAGTAGAAGATAATATTTCAAAAAACACCAAAGCTAGAATTTTTTTTACGTTTTTTTTTCTATCCTTCATATGGGAGCTATAAGATATAGTTGTCCGATCCGGTCGGTTCCGACATTTCAGTCAGAAGTTTGCAACGCAGTGAAGGAGACGTTTCCGACCCCATAAAGTATATATATTCTTGATCAGCATGACAAGACGAGTCGATCTTGCCATGTCCGTCTGTTCGTCTGTCCGTCTGTCCGTCCGTCTGTCCGTCTGTTTCTACGCAAACTAGTCTCTCAGTTTTAAAGCCATCGGGCTCAAACTTTCCCAAAAGTCTTCTTTCTATTGCAGGTAGTATATATTTCGGAACCGACCGGATCGGACAACTATATCTTATAGCTCCCATATGAAGGATAGAAAAAAAAACGTAAAATACGTAAAAAAAATTCTAGCTTTGGTGTTTTTTGAAATATTATCTTCTACTTTTGGGAATAATATTTTTTAAATATTTCTGAATTTCGAATAAAATTTTTAAAAAATCGGATGACTATATCATATAGCTGCCATAGGAACGGTCCGAAAATTATATGGAAATTAATAGGAAAAAAATTATATCTTTGTTGATTTTTATTACATTGTCTTTTCCTCTAGGATATGGCTTTTCTTTAACATTTCAAAATTTCGAATAAAATTTAACAAAATTCGGACGGCTATATTATATAGCTGCCATAGGAAGGATCAAAAAATTAATGCCAAAGTAATACGAAAGCAGCTAAAATTTGGATTGTTGTAACATATACATACGCAAGTTAATTTAAATTTAATGTTTTTGTAAATGAATAGAAATGATCTGCAAGGGTATATAAGCTTCGGCTGGCCGAAGCTAGCTTCCTTTCTTGTTTTTTGTGTGTAGTCTCTCAGTTTTAAAGCTATCGCAATGAAACTTTCCCAAAAGTCTTCTTTCTGTTGCAGGTAGTAAATATGTCGGAACGAGCCGGATCGGACCACTATATCTTAAGGCTCCCATAGGAATAATCAAACAAATATAAGAAATACATATAAGCCAATCAAAACATATCAAAATATACATATGTACAAACATACTTATGTATTTGGTCAAAAATGTTAATAATTAACTTGAAAACATTTTGGCTTTGCTTACAGAATTTGTAGTAAGTTTCTATTTTCTTCCATGGCGGAAATTAAATAGGGCTCTTACTTGTGCTAAAAAAGTAAATTTTTTTTTTTTGAATAAACCCTAAGCATTTTATTCGCAGAACTGACTATTGATTGAAAATCATATTGATCGGAGCAGCAGTATAAGATTTTAAAATCCAAAACTAGTTTTAACTTAATTGTCCCCTTTCCCTACTAGGCTATACACATAAAAAAAAAAAACATGTCGCCGTAAAATCGATGTGCACATGGTTATTTTTACAGAAATCTCTCTCGTAGAGTGGGAGCGTAAAGTACGATTTCTAATTTCTAATTTCGAAATAGAGCGAGATAGCGTTTAAAGTTACATAAGTGGGAGGAAAAAGACATATTCAAAATTCGAGCTCACCTGTTGTTTACATTTCGAGCATATCAAGTCAAAATTGATATGACATAATGTAAAATCGATCATCGTTTCATATCGATTTTTTTGTTTGGCGTACCATTCAACCATACAAACAACTAAATATTTGAAGTAAAAAAAAATGATGTTTTACGATTTTAATAGTAGTGTTATTATGTAAGGACCAAAACAACAAAATACATAAAAAATAAATGAAATAGTTTTCCTACGGTTTTATTTGCAATTATGAACGGCACTCCACGTAGTGACGAATCGCACCTCTAATGTGCGCGAGGAGTCTAAAAGTATTATCTTTCTCTTTAAATTTCGATACAAAGACTTCACAGAAGTCGATGGAAATTTTTTTTTTTTTGAAAATTACAGGTGGGTAAAGCGCTAGACCCAATGAACTTTTATTTCAATGTTTAGTTTTTCCTTAAGAAAATACGAGTATAACGCGATCAATTCTGTTCTAATCGGATTATTTATTCATTTTTTGTATCCATTTTTTCTATTCCTAAACGAAATGTAAAAGCAAAATGGAAAGAAATCTCACAAGTCCAGGAAACGTCGCGGTAAAAAATTATAAGGAAACGAATAAAGCAACTCGAACAAAACAAGAGAGAACGCTATAGTCGAGTACTTCGACAATTAGATACCCGTTACTCAACTAAAGGAAGTGAGAGAGAGATTAATATATGCACGCGCCAAAGCTACTAGCGCCACCTAGTAGCTGTTTCTTTTTTTGCTCATAACTTTTTAATGGATTGTCCGATTTTAAAAATTTCTTCTACAATTCGATAGGTATTAATAAACACAACAAAGTGGGAATTACACTTTTACAAAATTTGTAAAGATGTCGGCGCCAGGCTTTTTTTAAAAGTCCTTTATGGCGATTGTGGGCGTTAGAGGGGGCGTGGGGCTCAGATGAAACAAACTTGCGCTGCGTAGGAAGCCAAAGAATATGTGTGGGTAATCTCAACTTTGTAGCTTTTATAGTTTCCGAGATCTCAGCGTTCATCCGGACGGACAGACGGACGGACGGACATGGCTAGATCGACTCGGCTAGTGATCCTTTTCAAGAATATATATACTTTATAGGGTCGGAAACGATTCCTTCTCCCTGTTACATGCTTTTGCACGAATACAATATACCCTTTTACACTAAGAGTAACGGGTATAAACACCTCTGACAAAAGTTCTGATATCAACTTTTTTGACGAAAAGTGACACTGTGTTACAAAATTATTGCTTTTTAAATTTACCTCACTGGATGCGATAAATTTGAATTTGTGACGAATTCCCAAATTAAACTGTGTTCTCCAAAAAGTTCCCCGACGCGAGAAACAGATGCAATGCTCGACGGGTCTGCCGTCTTTCATAAAAAGTATTATTTATTTATTCCGCTAATAGATTAAATACATATCTGGCTAGTAGGTTAAAAATTTAAATCTAAAACTAAGAACTACATAACAAATATTCCCCAAGCGATTGCCTAAGCATATCCTTCTTGGATCCCCAACATAATCGGATGCTAGCTGGTAGGGAGTTAAAAACCCGTAAAGCCCTTAAAATTGGCTCATTCCGAGCATAATTGGTCTTTGCAGCACTTTAAAAAAAAGGTACCATGGTAAGGAGATTCCTGGCTGGAATCAAGAGGAAAGGACTATCAATGCAATAATTACATCATTAAGGAAGAGTAGGCCCGCTATTGAACGTCTGTCTTCAAGACTGCAAGTATGCAGTAGGCGACATTGGCTGGGGTAAGATGGGAATGGTTCCGAAAAATGCAACGGCTGGAGTGGGAACTTAAAGAATTTTTTCTGAAGCCGCTCAACCCTATTGCTAAGCAAAGGATGCATATTCCACCCGTGAGCGAACAAATGCAGAAAACACTGACAGTCTTGCACTTAACGAATTCACCGAAAGGTAAAGCTTAAGGTCGTCTGCATAGAGAAGATATTTGGCTGATTGAATGCAGAAGCAAATGTCATTAATGAAAATTATAAAAAGCAAGGGGCCAAGAGAACTTCCCTGAGAAAGCCCAGAAGTCGCTTCATATGAGTTTGAAACAGATCCACTGACTTCAACCTGATAGGTTCGGATTACCATAAAAGAAGATATCCATTTTAGAAATGAAGAGTGAATGCCAAGCTTGGAAAGCTTTGCTTGTAAGGCATAATGACAGCCTGTAACGAACTGATTATTTAGGTCTGCTCGCTACGAGATTCGAGCGGCTAGCTCAGTAAGGTTGTGTGTTCGTCCCACCAAATTTATATAAACGTGACCGCCCAGTAGATCAGTGAGAAAGCACAAAATTCACGGGTTCTTAGTGGGTTTATTGCGGGGTGGTAGTACAGTGTTCTTGTAGGCTCGGCTGGCCTTGGTATTGCCACTGGTGGCCGTCGATGACTCCTAGTCGCCTTGACGACTCGGTGCTCTCCTCGTCGATTTAGCTTTCTGGTTCTGTAGCTCCCTCGACGATCCTTGAAGCTCCCTGAAGATCCTTGAAGCTCCCTAAAGATGCTCGGCGATGCTCGTCTCTGCTGCGTAGAATCGATCACTACTCGTAGCGCTTTGAACTCGCCAGGAG
This sequence comes from Drosophila pseudotakahashii, assembly GCA_035046095.1. NCBI lineage: Eukaryota > Metazoa > Arthropoda > Insecta > Diptera > Drosophilidae > Drosophila > Drosophila pseudotakahashii. Next base: position 81,028 of record JAWNOE010000233.1, on the reverse strand, counting down.
ATCAGCTGCGCGGGTTTAGGGAAGTGTCACCGTTCTCAGACTAGGGTGAACAGTGGCCGCGCTCTCCAGGAATGTCTCCTTTCAATACACCACCGACTGTCCCTTGCTCTGTCCCGGATGGTCCCACTAGTGTTCCATTCAGATCGCGCTGGCAGTCCAAGTTACGCAGGGATACTGCCGAGCGCTTCACCTCGCTTCTACGCCTAATGCAAACGAACGTTCCGCCCTAGCTTCACCCTTTGGCTTATCGTCCGTGACGTTTCCTCGTAGCTTGATCTGTCGTGGTGTGTGGCTTGACGTAGCGTGGCTTCTGGTACTCGGGGTCTTGGTCGGACGCCGGTCCGGGACTACACGACTCAACCGTAGGGCTCTTCTGGAGTTCTCCACTCGAGACCGCAAACGATTGACCGATCTCCCTTCTGGCTGATCGCACGAGGACCTGCTTTGGCAAGGCACACTGGGTCTAGATAGGTTTCTCCCCGAGTTCACGATTTCATGTCGCAGGCTTACACCGCTCAAACTATGATCGACTCTCCAGATGCGAGGATTTAGTTGAGACAGGAATAAAAACGGATCGCCTTGATCTAGCCGTGTGACGCCCTCTGGACCTCAGCTACCTGTGTCTCAATTCGGAGATTCCTGGTGATCCAATCCCGAACGTCTCGACGTAGCGATCTTGCTCCTTGTAGGCTCCCACGGCGTTCACTTGTAGTTCACTGTACTGGGTGACTTGCTCACTTTGATATCTTGACTGATCTTTATAGATTGACTGATCGTGATCGACTGATCTTGATCCACACTCTTGATCGACTGATTTAGCTGCCAGCGCCCGGCGGCTTTATATAGGGCCTCCGGGAACCGTTATTTCCTTCTGCGCTCTGATCGCGGCATCTCTCCAATCCAGGTCCAAACTCCGTGGTTCCTGTTTGACCCACTTGTCCTTCACGCACGGCCTCCAATTGTAGTTCTGCGTGTTGCTGCCATCCCGCCGGTTCTTGTGGTGCATGTGGCACGCCTGTGTGCCGCTCCGCTGCTACGATGTGGCACTTGTCCTCGCGGTCCAAAGATCCCGGCAGAGTCCAAAGTCCGGTGCAGTTCCGTTATTTCCATTTTGCACACGGCACTCTGGCTCTGCCCGCAAAGTCTCCACTCTCTCAACCTCCGCAACCTACTCTCCAAACTCTCTTTGTCCGAGTTCCCTCTCTCAACCTTGAAGTTACCGCTCTCTCTCTCTCCACTTCAGGGTCTCCAAACTCTCTCTCTCCGCTTCTTGGTCTCCAAACTCTCTTTTTGCGAGTTTCTCTCCATTTGCTTTTTGCCGCGCCGCTACTGCGCTAATCTTGCCGCGTAAATGGTAAACGGCCGGCCATCCACTGTTGCAGGAGTTTGTGGAAGTTATTCAACTCCTCACAAGCCCTCGTCAAAAGCCTTGGCAAAGTCAGAATAAACTGTGTCCACCTGCGAATGGGACTCACAAGATTGTAAACAATGCTCTGTGAAAATAGCTAAGTTCGTGGTCGTGGAACGTCCAGGCATGAACCCGTGCTGATTTTTTGTCAATATAGGCATTTAAATGGAAAGATAACTTTTTAACTACTATTCTCTCGAACAGCTAAGCAATATTGCCTATTTTACCAATAGGCCTGTAGTTGGAGATCTCAGACTTACTTCCGCATTTATGAACCGGTAGAATTTTATCCATTTTTCCTGTGCTAGAGAGGCAGAAAAAAGGATTTTAAGAAGTTAAAGAAGACCAAAATAGTAATGTTTCACAAAGAACGAAGATACTCAATCAATGTCGGGCTTCTTGGAATCGTCGAAGTGAACTATAGCTTCAGAAATGTCCTCATCAGTTATATCAAGGGAGCCGATACTACTGATTTCTAGAATATTGTTTAAGACTTTCTGGTTATTCCAGCTAGAAGCAAGTTCGAAGTTGGCAGTATCAGCCCCAGAGTTAGCGACCATATTTATACCCGTTACTCGTAGAGTAAAAGGGTATATTGTATTCGTGCAAAAGTATATAACAGGTAGAAGGAAGCGTTTTAGACCCTATAAAGTATATATATTCTTGATCAGGATCACTTGCCGAGTCGATATAGCCATGTCCATCTGTCCCTCCGTATGAACGCTGAGATCTCGGAAACTATAAAAGCTAGAAAGTTGGGATTACCCACACATATTCTTTGGCTTCCTACGCAGCGCAAGTTTGTTTCAGCCGAAGGCCGCGCCCAATTTAACGCCCACAATCGTCTTAAACGATTTTAAAAGGTGTCTGGCGCCAACACCTTTAAAGATTTCGGAAAAGTAAGTTTTATGGTGTTTATCAATACCTATCGAAATGTAGAAGAAATTTTTTTAATCGGACCATTCGTTAAAAAGTTATGCGGGATCAAAGCTTTATATCTCCATCTCCTTCGCACTCCCTTTAGCCGAGTAACGGGTATCTGATAGTCGGGGCATTCGACTATATTGTTCTCTCTTATTTTGTATGTCATAGTTGAATGTGTGGATGACGACGACTTTTTAGAATTAACGAAACGCCAGAACGAATTAGGATTGGACTTTAAGCTATTTATACCCGTTACTCGTAGAGTAAAAGGGTATATTGTATTCGTGCAAAAGTATGTAACAGGTAGAAGGAAGCGTTTCCAACCCTATAAAGTATATATATTCTTGATCAGGGTCACTAGCCTAGTCGATCTAGCCATGTCCGTCTGTCCGTCCGGATGAACGCTGGGATCAGGAAACTACAAAAGCTAAAGCTATTCTTGGGGTTCCTACGCAGCGCAAGTTTGTTTCAGCCGAGGCCCACACCCCCTCTAACGCCCACAATCGTCCACAATTAAACGATTTTAAAAGGTGTCTGGCGCCCACACCTTTAAAAATATCGGAAAAGTAAAAATGCAGTTTTATTGTGTTTATATGGATCGCAATGTAGAAGAAATTTTTCAAATCGGACCATTTGTGAAAAAGTTATGCGCGATCAAAGCCTCATATCTCCATCTCCCTCACACTCCCTTTAGCTGAGTGACGGGTATCTGATAGTCGGGACACCCGACTAGAGCGTTCTCTCTTGTTTTTATATTGTGCTTTTAAGCAATAGCATAAACATAATAATTGTAGACCAAAAAACTGTGTAATTGAGTTCTTTTAAATTATACTGGATCGAAACGAGGAATCTTAATTTAGGGACAATTCTAAGCAATATTGCCAAATAAATTCGTTTTGACTTTCAAAGTTAACCGTGGTATTTTTTCCGCGCTTCGAAATTTTATCTGTTTTTGTGTTTACCTTTTGACGGTTCCAATTTAAACGCTCCCCCACTCTCGCATTCTTTCTCCGTACACACAAAAAAATTTGATTGGGTAAATTAAAACTATTAAAAGAGGTACTCTACTAGCCTTGGGTGTGTGTTTTTGCTATTTGTGTGATTTTGTTGTTGTGAGAGTAACTATTTGATTGGTGGAATTGACAATTTTTGTGGTTGGGGACTGTTTGACAATTATGTTGGTTATTGGTCGAAAGCTTAAGCGTGCAGAGTCTGTGCTCTTGCGGTACTTTTAACTGGTCGGTTGAAAGCCTCGCTCCTACAATTATTATATTTTCTCTATTAAAATGTTCAATGACCAGTTAAAACTAAAAAACTGTGTGCCGGTTACTGCCCGAACCAGCGATAACCTTGTTTTTTTTTTATATGCTTTGTTTATTGAATCTTCTTTTTAATGAGACTAACAATAAGTAGATCACATATTAAGAATATAACTTAACCAACAGTTATGTTGACTGAACTTAGACTAATGGGCCCTAATAACGTTAAGTTACATCTAAAATTTTCCTCGATGGTTGCGATAAATTTGGAGAAGAACTTCAAAGTCCAGACACAGGGGTGATCGGTTATTTATAATCCCGTGTAGGCTGCTAGCTTTAAGTCTGAGATGTACTTTCTTGCATTCAATGTGCTTCTGCCAGGTTAGACGTCTGTCGTCTGTCAAAGTTAGCGGGGGGCACGATTGTCTGTTAAGGGTAAACGATATATATTACACTTTTGTTCATCAATTTTGACTCGCCAGTCTGATAGCCACTTCTCAACTACCAGCAAAAAATCAGCTAGTTGAGCTGTTGCTCTAGTTGGGCATCTTGCGCGGCTCAGGATTGCGGTGTCGTCAGCAAATGTCAGCCTCTCGTTCGTAGGGATGTCTGCTGTGTATAGGACGAACAGGGTAGGTCCCAGTGCGCTACCTTGTAGGACTCCGGCTTCAATGTTATACTCGTTGGATGTCGTTGTATTGCATCTCACCTCGAAGACTCGGTGGTAGAGGTACGACTTAAGTAACTTGTGAGTGTTTTCTGGCATTAATGTTATGATTTTATGCATAAGGCCTTCAAGCCCCACTCGGTCGAATGCCTGAGAGACTTCGAGGAATATCGCACTACAATATTCCCAATGTTCGAAGGCTGTAAGAATTTCTGAAGTTATCCGGTTGACTTGCTCGATGGTTCCGTGGCTTTCACGAAACCCGAACTGATGTGCCGGTATTAAGTTTTGCCCTCTTAAATATGGTGTTATGCGCGGGAGCAGGCATTTTTCTAGTAGTTTGGACAGGCACGATAGTAAGCTTATTGGCCTATAGGATGAGGGAATTGTGTGGTCTTTCCCAGGCTTCGGTATCATTATAACCACAGACTTTTTCCATTTTTTGGGGTATTAGCCCAGTTGTTGGGTATAAGCAAATTCATTACAATGTTTTGATTTTGCATCGTGATTTTCATGAAGGGCATAAATTCCAGCATCATAGTTTCGATGCTGTTTGGTATTTCTCCTATTGGTTGCTGAGGTGTTATTATATTTTGCTCAGATAGTCGAGCTTGTGGGATCCCTGTCTGATTGGCAAGTCCTGTTTTAAGGGCACTTTCGTATGAAACTTCCTCCTTCGCAAAGAAAACATCAGGTGTGGTTTGGGATGGGACGTATGCATTTTGTGAATTCTGGCAGCCTGCAGCTTTTGCAGACTCTTCGTCTCTTTTTAGACCGGGCAACCTCTGCGGTATGGTTTTCTCCACAGTTAGCTTATTTCTTCGTCTTGGGTCTTTTTTGCTTGCAGGGCAAGGTTTGGAGTTGTGGAAGCCTCCACAAGCTACGCAGACTGATCGAAGCCCGCAGTTGTTTCTAGTGTGTCCATACCCTTGGTATGCAACAGGAATTGCAAATGGTAAATCGAGTGAACTTTATCTTTCTTCAAGGCTCTCCTTTCTGGCTCCAGTTCACCTTAAAGAGTGGTGGCGTCTTTTTATTCTGTTAAAAATATTTATATATATATATATTTTAATATTATTTTTTGCGAAAAAATATTTTTTTTATTTCAGTGCCTCTATTATCTCATTGCTGCTCTTGTAGTTGCTGGTACGTGTAGTTAGGTTTCTTAGCCTCGTCTAGGTATTTGGTTACAGCTCTGAATTTATCTTTAAGGTTTCAATCAACACTGGTAATCAGAGAAGTAAACTAAGCGATTACATTGTTTTCCCAAGGCCTACTTTCGGAGTAATACTAATACTAATTTTAGCCCAACTTCTAAACTAGTTGTCCGATTGACTTAAAACTTTTTTTGTATGATCTTTAGATGTTATTCTATTTTTTTTTTGCAAGATTTATTTAACCATATAACATTATTTGAGGTGAAATTGATAGCCCCGACTTGGTTAGCCGGCTAAACTTTTCTGTTCCAAATAGATTAACTAGAAACATTCGCCTAATTTAAAATCAGTGTAGATCTAACTATGACTTGCATGAACCTTTCAGAGTATTATGTTCTGACCAGAGCTGTGAACCGATATTATTTTGGCATGGGTTCGATTCGGGGTTCGAACCTTATCGGTTGAAAAGGTTCTAGTTTGTGAACCGGTCTCTGACAATGCCCACTTCAATCAAAATTAAAATCTGCATACATCATTTTGTTCAAAAATGTTTGTATTGAAATTTTTGTTTCGTTGCCTTTTCGATTGAAGTGAGTACTAGGCTTAAGTCGAAATGGGACTCAAGTTCGAAAAGGGGTTCAAAAAAATCGATATTTTAGAATACCATTATAATATGATAAGCCTTATAAGATAAGTTACATGATTAATGTTAAAGTATTCATCAGTTAGGGGGGAGATACATATAAAACTGAAATTTTAAAATTTTTTTAACCAATATAATTCTTATATAAATTTTTTTTTTGTGGTTTAAATTTCCGCGACACCCTTGAATGCCGTGGGATTATTTGGCCACCCTCGTGAACGTGGAAATTGCCAAGTTGTATGATTTAAATAACGGTTTAAAAGCTGCTATTTATATGTTTACTTTAATTTTGTCGAGAAAATTAATTATGTGTTGGTAAGCGTTTATGCTTTCGTGTTTAAGGAATTGGTATACGTCTTGATATTTTTCCAGGGATAAAAAGCGATGTCTGGCAGTGTTGTATTTGGAACAGCTGAAAATGATGTGCGAAGCAGTATCGAAAACATTGCAACTGTCACATCTGTTGTTGTGTACTACATGCCTTATGTGAATCTTATAATTGTCAAATGCGTTGCCGCTGAGTAGTCTATTTATTATTTTTATACTGTTTGGTTTTAGCCTTGGTTGTTGAGCCATGGTTTTTAATTTTGTAGGGAAGAGTTAACAGTAACCCCGCTGTTTTTCACCAGCAAAATTGGCGTAATCCTTCTCCCAGTCATCCTGTATTAGCCGGTGAATTTCGGCAGTGGCATCTTTTACACTCCATCTTAGAACTGTGAATGTTCCTTTTGAGGGGGCATTCTTGGAACTTTCACAGTTATAGGATGGATGAAATATTATTATATTTTGTAGTGTGACCGAAGTTTTCAGAGTTCACCTGCTTGGCATGTAGCATGGTCTTATTGTAAATCAGCTGGGTTTACAAACTGCAAACAAATTAACTGGCACCAATTTTAAAATATTACAAAATGTTGAGCCGACCTGGGTCGCAAGCCTTAAATTTGCTGTTGGCATGGCGATATGTATTGCCGCAACTCCAACAGGCAGTTTTCCATTGGTTTTTGGGGTTTTCCTGCCGTTTATAATTTGTTATTGGCACACCGCTTCTGCACAAACACAGCCAAAGATCAAATTTTCTCTTCTTTGGGCCGCGGCTAAATGCGTTCATCGAAATTCATCCGCTAAATCCGGTACTTCTTTTGGTATTTCCTTATCTCGTCTGAGTACCGCGGTAAAAAAAAGTCCCCGGCTAAAGGCTTTAGCTACCTATTTGCCTCTCGCTTACTCCTATGCTTAGCTTGCAGTTTTCGCCGGACTGAGTACTAGGCTTAAAGCAAAAAACATTTTTATAGGCCATTGTTACCTTAAAGTTGGCGCAGATGACCTTAAATTTATAAATGGTTTGAATTCGATTTTTACTTACAATTTAATAAAAATATTTGTTTAATATTAATAAACAAATTATTTGTTTTTGAACTTTAATATTTTCAAATATTATTAGACTTAGCTGAAACCTAGTGATGGACAAGTTTCAATATAAACAAGAGAGAACGCTATAGTCGTGTGCCCAGACTATCAGATACCCGTTACTCAACTAAAGGGAGTGCGAGGGAGATGGAGATATAAAACTTTGATCGCGCATAAATTTTTAACGAATGGTCCGAAATAAAAAATGTCTGCTACATTTCGATAGGTATTTTTAAACACAATAACACATTTCTACTAATCCGATATCTTTAAAGGTGTGGGTGCCAGACACCTTCTTAAATCGATTAATTGTGGGCGTTAGGCGATTGTGGGCGTTAGAAGGGGCGTGGCCTTCGGCTGAAATAAACTTGCACTGCGTAGGAAGACCAAGAATATGTGTGGCTAATCCCAACTCTCTAGCGTCATACAGACGGACCGACAGACGGACATGGCTAGATCGACTCGGCTAGTGACCCTGAACAAGAATATATATACTTTATAAACTATTTTTATCAATATCGTCCAATGCTCAACGAGTCTGCCGTCTATCTTATAAAGTGTTAAGTGTTATGTTAGTGAAAAAAACATTAAAATAAAACAAATATTAAAATAAAAACACTAAGAGAAAAAAGAATAAAAATTTGATTAAAGTACCAAAACGTGGACCATTTTCCTACTTATATTGGACTTTGGTAATGGCTTTATAAACCAAACGTCCCCAAAACCGTCAAACCTGTAACAAATTATTTTATAAATTTACATTTTAATAAAAAATAAATGTTTTTTAATATTTTAGATTGACATGGTTGACGATGATGAACGTCGTTGGCGTCATTTCAATCCGGAGATACCTAAAAGATCTGGAAAAATTCGTGAACTTGAAAAGTTTGATGCAACATTTTTCGGAGTCCATTTTAAACAGGCGCACACAATGGATCCGCAAACACGAATTCTTATTGAAACGGCGTATGAAGCTGTCATAGACTCTGGAGTAAATCCAAAAAGTTTACGTGGATCAAAAACTGGAGTCTACATAGGCTCTTGTATATCTGAATCTGAAAAAACGTGGTTTTATGAAAAGGTTTCTTCTGGCGGGTTTGGAATCACTGGCTGTAGTAGAGCAATGATGGCTAACAGAATATCGTATTGCTTGGGACTTGAGGGTCCTTCATTTTTATTAGATACAGCTTGTTCTAGTTCAATGTACGCTTTAGACAATGCATTCAGCGCTATTCGGAATGGAGAAATTGATGCTGCAATTATTGGTGGATCAAACTTATTACTTCATCCATTTGTTACACTCCAGTTTGCACGGTAAGCCAGAAACCATTGTGTTCAGCTAGAATAATTTAAATAAATATTTTAGACTTGGCGTTCTGGCCCCAGATGGTTTTTGTCGGCCCTTTGATAAAAATGCTAGTGGTTATACTAGATCGGAAACCATTAATTGCCTATTCTTACAAAGAAAAAAAGATGCTAAGCGGGTTTATGCAAGTGTGGTTTATTCGAAAACTAACTGTGATGGATACAAGCCAGAGGGAATAACTTATCCGTCGGGTATAGTACAGGAGAAGTTGCTTGATCAATTCTACAAAGATATTGACCTTAAGCCTAGTGCGTTGGGTTATTTGGAAGCTCACAGTACAGGAACGGTTGTCGGTGATCCAGAAGAGTGTAAAGCAATCGATAATGTTTTATGCAATCAAAGGCGAGAGCCATTATTAGTTGGTTCGGTAAAGTCAAATGTTGGTCATTCTGAAGCTGCTTCTGGAATCTGTTCCTTAGTAAAAGCTTGTTTTGCCTTTGAATCTGGGTTAATTGCACCAAACATAAACTTTACGGAAGTTAAACAAGTAATTGCACCATTAGCCGAAGGAAGGTTGATAGTTGTAAAAGATGTTACTCCGCTACCCAAGCCCTTCATTGGAATAAACTCCTTTGGGTTTGGTGGAGCTAATGCACATGCTCTTTTGAAGGGTTGTACAAAGTCAAAAACTAACTATGGATTACCACAAGATGAAGTACCGCGGCTACTCACATGGGCAGGAAGGACGGAGGAGGCAGTTCTAGAGATTTTTAATGCTGTAGAAAAAAATCCCTTGGATGCAGAGTTTATTGGATTGCTGCAAAATATTCAAGAAGAAGATGTTTCCGGTATGGTATTTCGGGGGTATGCAGTGTTTGCCAAACAAGGAGTTCAACCATGTAAATCCTTGACAAGAGATGTTCAACATTACACTGGCCTTCAGCGCCCGATTGTCTGGGTGTATAGCGGTATGGGTTCGCAATGGTATGAAATGGGAACAAAGCTAATGATAATACCTCGTTTTCGGGAAGCAATTGAAAATTGTCATCAGACATTGCTGTCGAAAGGCCTTGATCTTATCCATATATTAACAACAAATGATCCGGAAATTTACCAAAACATTTTGCATTCGTTTGTGGGAATAGCAGCAGTCCAAATAGGGCTAACAGATGTCTTGAGGTCTCTTAATTTTCAGCCGGACTATATTATTGGGCATTCTGTTGGTGAATTAGGCTGCGCATATGCGGATGGTGGGTTAACTGCTCAACAAATGATATTGGCAGCCTATTATCGAGGTAGGGTTAGTGTGGACCTCGAAAAAATTAGCGGTTCAATGGCAGCAGTCGGGGTCGGATATAAGACAATACTACACATGCTGCCAAAGTCAATCGAATCGGCTTGCCATAATGGACCGGATTCTTGCACAATATCTGGTCCTTTGGATGACGTGGCCCATTTTGTAGCTGAGTTAAAATCGAAGGGAATTTTCGCAAAGGAAGTGCCCTGTTCAAATATTGCATATCATTCCAAATACATAGCACATATGGGGCCTCCATTATTGCAATACATGAAAGAAATTATCCCAAATCCTAAAACTAGAACTACAAAATGGTTGAGTACTAGTGTTCCTAAATCTGACTGGGATAAGGATCAAGCAAAATTTTGTTCAGCAGAGTATCATACCAATAACTTATTAAACAGTGTACTTTTTGATGAAACATTTTCATTGCTACCAAAAAATGCATTGACTATTGAAGTGGCGCCACATGGTCTTTTAGGTGCTATTCTTAAGCGATCAATGCCCAATGGCGTACATATTCCTCTAACAAATAGAGGCAATAAAAACAACGCTTTGTTTTTCCTTTCGGCCCTTGGAAAGTATGTATTATAATTAAGTCGAAAATCTTTAAATAATGTAAATAATTTTTCTTGAAGATTATATCAAAATGGTGTATTACTACCGGTTGCCAACTTATATGAAAAAATTCAGTTTCCTGTATCCCGGTCAACACCCAGTATTAGCTCGCTTATTCGCTGGGACCATAGTGAAGACTGGTTCGTGACGAAATACGAAAACATGAAGACAAAATCCAGCGGAGAGCGTGTGTTTCCAGTTAATTTAGCGAGTGATAACGAAGAATTTATGAGTGGACATATAATAGATGGAAAAATTATTGTGCCAGCTACATGTTATCTTCAGTATGTTTGGGAAACATTTTCACTTATGTACCACGGCCCAAGTTATATGGATGTACCCGTTGAATTTGAAGATATACGTTTTATAAGAGCTACAAGTATGCCAGTAAATGGAAAAGTTGACTTAACAGTTATGATTCACTATGGGACCGGTCAATTTGAGGTAAGCACATTTGTTAATCGATTTTCGTCCATATTTAAGAGGCATTAATCGATCACATTTTAGATAACTGAAGCGGGTAACTTAGTTGTTACCGGTATTATACGTGAGACTGTAAACCCCAATATTCCAGAAGTTTATCAATTCCAAAAGAAATCTATGTTTCCAATGATTTCCAAAAGAGACTTTTACAAAGAGTTAAGATTGCGTGGTTATCATTACAATGGCGCATTTCAAGCCGTTCAAATGGCCCGTTCAGATGGATTGTTCGGAAAGGTTGAGTGGAATTATAATTGGGTAACCTTCATGGATGCGATGCTTCAAATTCAAATTTTGGGGACTGATTCAAGGACTCTTTTATTACCAACAAAAATACGGAAACTTAAAATAAATGGCGTACACCATTTCGATTTAATGACAAAAATGAATCCTGATAATCGCGTTTTTGATGTGTATGTAGATCACATGTATGATCGGATCATTGCAGGAGGAATAGAACTTATCGGACTACATGCCAGCCCAGTGCAAAGGCGAAGACCTCCCGGCATACCAGTGCTGGAAGAATATGTTTTTCTTCCACTTTCTCCATCCTCGATTCTTTCCCTACAAAATGCTGCCCGTGCTTGTGTTCAAATAGCTCTTGAAAATAATCCTACCCCAAAAATGAAACTAGTAGAGTTAGATACAGCTGGAAATAAAACGGTGTTAACTGAATTTTTAGAAGCAATTGAAGATTTACCTGTTATTACTGGAGACTGCATTCTATTAACATCTCAAAAGCTAGAAGACATCCCAGGCGTTCATATTGAAAATGGATGTTTGTCTTCTCAAACCAATTGCCATTTTGTGTTATTGGGAGGCCTTGATGAAGAACAAATACAAGATCAAATTGCAACTGCCTATAAGGTGCTAGTCGATACTGGATATATGTTGCTTAGACTAAAATCTACGAAAAATATTTTAGAAATGGACAAATTTAGAACGATTACAATAATTCCGATTGATAACAACGAGGAAACTTTTGTTTTAATGCAGAAACTATCAACAAAACTATCAGTTCAACCAATTTTGGTAAAAGTATCTCAAAATGATGAGCATTTTGAATGGATTGCGGTTTTACAATCCGCGATAAACACAAAAACACCGGTTATTGTGTATTCATTCAATGAATCATTGAACGGTATTATTGGTTTAGTGAACTGTTTGCGAAAAGAGCCAGACGGTAATTTGATCAGATGTTTCTTTATTGATGACCAAAGTGCTCCTGAGTTTGATTTGTCTCATCCTTTCTATGCAGCTCAGTTATTATTGGGACTGGCATTCAACATCTACCGCAATGTAAGTGTAATTTAATATATTTTTACTTTCAAACATATTAGTTTGTTTTCCATTAGGGTTCTTGGGGCAGCTATAGGCATTTGCAATTGATCAAAAATGAGAAGCCAATGGCCAGATCAGATCATATTTATGGAAATGTTATTCAACGTGGAGACCTATCGACTTTGCAATGGCTAAAAGGACCTTATGATTCACAAAACTGCCAGATTAAAGTAGCCTATTCTTCACTTAATTTTCGAGATGTAATGCTTGCAACTGGTCGGTTAGCCGTTGAATTATATGGATCAAGTCGAATAGACCAAAACTGTGTTCTGGGTTTTGAATATTCCGGCATTAACGTGCTAACGGGACGACGTATAATGAGCATGGTGGTCAAAGGTGGTGTGGCTTCCTATGTTGAGAAACCATCCAAACTTATTTGGGATATTCCTGATCACTGGTCACTGGAAGAGGCTGCCACTGTCCCTGTGGTATATATAACTGTCTACTATGCCTTTTTTATGATTAGCGATATACGAAAAGGAAAAAGTATACTTATACATGCTGGTACTGGGGGCATTGGGTTAGCCGCTATTCGGGTTGCTTTGTCCTATAACTTGGAGGTTTTTACAACTTGCAGTACTACCGAAAAAAAAAAATTTTTATTGGAAACGTTTCCGCAACTAAAAGGTAATTTAAAAATACATGTGAGTAAATGTATAATGAAGGTTTTTACAACATTTTTAGAATCAAACATTGGAAATTCCCGAGATACATCATTTGAGTTAATGGTGCAGCGTGAGACAAATGGAAAAGGAGTGGATTTTGTATTGAACTCTTTATCAGAAGAAAAACTGCTTGCCTCTGTACGTTGTCTTGGAAAGTCAGGTCGTTTTTTGGAAATTGGAAAATTCGACATGGCTAACGACAACAAGATTGGATTGGGATCTTTTTTAAAGGAAATAACGTTCCATGCTGTTCTGGCTGATAGCCTCCTTGATGCTCCTGATGAAGACATTTGGGTAATAGGATACTTGGGTAAAAGATAACACAAGATATATATTACATTTTTTTATAGCATTTAAAAGCCCTAATCGATTCGGACATTTCCAATGGAATAATTCAACCATTACCGGTAAAAGTGTTTCTTGCTCATGAAATTGAACAGGCTTTTAGACATTTGATCGGTGGGAAGCATATTGGAAAAGTTGTTATTCAAGTTCGCGAAAAGCCGAATGATCCATTAACATTACCTATTCGAGTGCTTAGTCAAATTTACTTTAGGAATGATCTTACTTATGTCATCCCTGGTGGCCTTGGAGGTTTTGGAATGGAATTGGCTGATTGGATGACCCTACGTGGGGCACGAAGACTTTTGCTCAGTTCTAGCCGTGGTATTACAAAAGACTATCAATCATTCAGAATTGCGTAAGACATTAATATTTACATTGTTATCTAAAATGTAACTATACCGACTTTTTTAAATAGGCTCTGGAAGACCTATGGCTGTGAAATCGCTGTCAGCACCGCAGACATTTCATCAAGAGAGGGGTGTCGTCAATTACTCTCTGAAGCTGCTGTTTTGGGACCAGTGGGCGGAATTTTTAATTTGGCAGTTGTGTTAAGAGATAGCCTTTTTCCCAATCAAAATGTAAATCAATTTTTAGAAAGCTTTACGCCAAAAGCTATTGCGACCAAATATTTGGACGAGCTATCTCGGATTTCTTGCCCCGATCTGATGCATTTCGTAGTTTTTTCAAGTGTGTCTTGCGGTCGGGGAAATGCTGGGCAAACGAATTATGGAATGGCTAATTCAGTAATGGAACGTATAATTGAGAATCGCAACAAAGACGGATTTCCAGGCAAAGCTATTCAATGGGGTGCAATCGGTGAAGTGGGTTTAGTTGCGGATATGGCAGAAGATAAAATTGATATGGAAATTGGAGGGACCCTTCAGCAAAGAATTTCGTCATGTATTCAGGAACTTGATCATTTACTGAGTGCTGAAGCATCAATTGTTTCAAGCATGGTCGTTGCTGAAAAACGAACTGGGCGATCAGGAAACGAAAGTATTATTGATGCCGTCATGAATATTATGGGTATAAGGGATCTAAAATCAGTATCTTTAGGTACAACACTTTCAGAAATGGGTATGGACTCATTAATGGCTGTTGAAATTAAACAAACCCTAGAACGTGATTTTGAGTTAATTTTATCACCCCAAGATTTACGGCTTCTTACTTTTCAAAAACTACAGGAGTTTATTGAGGCTAGAGAAAAAGAGAATACAGATGGAATTAAAATGATTTTTGCTTCAGAAAGTAAGCTTTTAGGGATGGAGTTACTGATACGAAATTTAGGCGACGAAACAAACTGTGATCGAGTTATTATCCCGCTTAAGACATCCGCAGCTCCTTCAAAGCAGAGTCTTTCACCAAACATTATAATACCCGGATTAGAGGGTACTGCTGGACACGCATGGTACCAAATAGGCTCAAGCTTACAAAGCAGGGCTATTGTACTACAGCTTCATCAGTTCGCCCATTTGGAAAATTTAAACGATGTAGCACAACAAAGTTTTGAAGTAAGTAAAATTTTGTCAATAATCTACACGGTAATATTTATTATTTTGTTTTGTTTTACAGCATGTTAAACCTATTTTAAAGCAAACAGAACCTTTTTATATAATTGGATACTCATACGGAACTTTTGTCGCATTGCAGCTAACTGAGTTGCTTGAAAACTCCGGGTTTCGAGGACATGTAATGTTGATAGATGGAGCACCTCATTTTTTAAAAAAGCTTACTAATCTGCATTTAGGAGAACAGTTTTCGGATAACGATCTTTATGATCTACTTTTCTCTAGTATTGTTAATCAAATATTCCCTGAAGAAACTAAAGAATCGATGTCAGAAGTTTTTCACAAAATTGACAGTCTTTCAGAAAAAATGTCTTTGTTTATGGACTACGTTGAAAAACAGAATATTTACAGCAAAGAATACTCAGCGACAATGGTAGAAGCCATGTTTAAGAGAGTTAAAATGGCCGCTACCTTTAATTTAGAAGGATTGCAAAAAATTAAATCACCGATTACTTTAGTTCGACCGGCTGAGGTGTCACTGCAAGATATTGATGAAGACTATTGCATTTCATCAGTGACATCTGGGACAGTAACACTCAAAGTAATTGAAGGAAATCATACGACTATGTTGGACAATCCATTATTAAGTCAGATAATAAATGATTTTGACCCGACCCTGTTAGAAGATAAAAACTTTGAAGAATATATAAGAAATGACAAGCCGGTTTCCGTGGTGTAAATAATGTTTCTAATATTGGCATCTAAAAATCCTAAAATCGTAGCAAAGGTTCCAAGCAATCCTTTAATTTATAATATTTACTATTTAGAACAACCAAATTTTTAATTTATAAGACCGAAACTCAAAATTGTCCCTACAAACTAAGGTATCTGAAATATCGGAAATAAAAGGACTACAACATTTACTAATGGAGTATGGGGGATTGTACAGTACTTGTTAAAAAAACCGAGAATGGAAGTTAACTTCGCCAAGGAAAAGTTTTATTTCCAGAGCAGATTTCACGAAGAAGGGGAATATTCTAGATGTGGAGAAAAAATCGATGTGATAATCGATATGATGTTGAATGATGTTTTACAAACATCGATGTTTCCTCGATAAACATCTGTGTTTTTTCAAAGTAAAAATTTTTGACCTATCTGTTGTGGTCAAGGTTATTTAAAAATAAAAAACAAGAAGCAAAAATATGGACAAACAGCTAAAGCGTAAGTTAAAATATGCTTATGCTTTGATGTTCTCTCGTTTAATCTTAAAAATTTAATTTTTCCATCTAAATAGTCCAGTTAGTAAAAATATATTTTTATTTACAAACATCGATGTTTTTGGTTCCGTGTGTCTCCTGCTCTTGGTAGCCATCTTTTAGATAAAATTAAAATACCCTCTGCAAAGGTATATTTATGTTTATTATACCCGTTACTCGTAGAGTAAAAGGGTATATTGTATTCGTGCAAAAGTATGTAACAGGTAGAAGGAAGCGTTTCCGACCCTATAAAGTATATATATTCTTCATCAGGGTCACTAGCCGAGTCGATCTAGCCATGTCCGTCTGTCCGTCCGGATGAACGCTGAGATCTCAGAAACTACAAAAGCTAGAGAATTGGGATTACCCACACATATTCTTGGGCTTCCTACGCAGCGCAAGTTTGTTTCAGCCGGGGGCCACGCCCCCTCTAACGCCCACAATCGCCTAACGCCCACAATAAACGAGTTTAAAAAGTGTCTGGCGCCCACACCTTTAAAGATTTTGGAAAAGTAAAAATGCAGTTTTATTGCATTTATCAATACCTATCGAAATGTAGAAGAATTTTTTTCAAATCGGACCATTCGTTAAAAAGTTATGCCAGATTAAAAATTTTCTATCTCCATCTCCCTCGCACTCACTTTGGCTGAGTAACGGGTATCTGATAGTCGGGGCATAGGCATTGAAAAAACTAATGCTAGTAAAAACAAATTTAA
This sequence comes from Drosophila pseudotakahashii, assembly GCA_035046095.1. Taxonomy (NCBI): domain Eukaryota; kingdom Metazoa; phylum Arthropoda; class Insecta; order Diptera; family Drosophilidae; genus Drosophila; species Drosophila pseudotakahashii. Next base: position 64,031 of record JAWNOE010000233.1, on the reverse strand, counting down.
TTAGATTGTCAAAAAAGTAATGCTAATGAAAATATTTCATTGGCACTGAAAAAAAGTAATGCTACTGAAAACATATTTCATTGGCGTTGGAAGCTTTCAATGCTACTGAAATATATTTTATTAAAGTCCCCAAAAATAATCCTGTCTACAAATTAAATTCCAATAAGTAATGATAATTAAAAAATTTTAATTACCATTGTTTTGTAATAAACGTTCTCCAATGCTACCAATGTAGCTTTTCTGAAATTGACCATGTAATAACCACTCAAAAAGGTTAAATCAATTAACCCAATAAGAGGAGGAACATTTGCTCCTCAGGTCAGAAAAAACAATAAAACCGCGAATTCTTTAGGAGAGGAGGAACATTTGCTCCTCAGGTCAAAGAACACTGGTCGATTTGCTGACACCAAGGTTACAAAAATATTTGAACTGCGAATTCTTCAGGAGAGGAGGACCCTTTGGTTCTTGGCACAGAAAAAGCATGACGATTTGCTGACACCGAGGATGAAAAATATTTGAACCGATTCGAAGAATCCGCGACGTTTTCATTTTGGAGGACTTAAAAGACATAAATCATATATAATTTGATAGTTTAAGCAGGGTCCTGCTCTTCTAAAGAATTCAAGTTTCTATGCCAAGGACAAAGGGCCCTCGTCTTCTGAAGAATTCGCGGTTCAAATATTTTTGTAACTTTGGTGTCAGCAAATCGACTATTGTTCTCTGTCCTGAGAAGCAAATGTTCCTCCTCTTCTAACGAACTCGCGGTTCAATTGATTAACATTCTTAAATCGATATTACCTAGTCAATCTCAAAAAAGCAACTAATGCTAGGCTAGGGAAACGAATAATCGTCTACTTGAGATCTTTTTCATGAAAAAGTGATAACTTTAATGGACGACAAAGTAGGTTTTTCAAAAAACAAGGGTAATTTAAAATTCTTTAACTATCATTACTTTTTGTACCCGTTACTCTTAGAGTAAAAGGGTATATTGTACTCGTATTTGTATGTAACAGTTAGAAGTAAGCGTTTCCGACCCTATAGAGTATATATATTCTTGATCAGGTTCACTAGCCGAGTCGATCTAGCCATGTCCCTCTGTCCGTCCGAATGAACGCTGATAACCCGGAAACTACAAAAGCTAGAGAGTTGGGATTACTCACACATATTCTTGGGCTTCCTACGCAGCGCAAGTTTGTTTCAGCCAAGGGCCACGCCTCTCTAACGCCGAACATCGCCTAAAGCCCACAATAAACGAAAAATGCAGTTTTATTGTATTTATTAATACCTATCGAAATGTAGAAGAAATTTTTCAAATCGGACCATTCGTTAAAAAGTTATGCGCGATCAACCCGACTATAGCGTTCTCTCTTGTTGAAATTAAATTTGAAAGTAGCATTATTTTTGGGGACTTTAATAAAAAATATTTTCAGTAGCATTGAAAGCTTCCAATGCCAATGAAAAGAGTTTTCAGTAGCATTACTTTTTTCATGATATTTCAAAAACAATGCTAATGCTTATAGACACAACTCTGCCAGATAGGAAAAATCAAAACTGCCTAGGGCGGCGAATTGTCTTAATCTGCCCCTGCACCCAGAGAAAGCGAAAATAAAGATTTCGAGCATTTAAAAATGAAGTACTGTTCTAACTGGCAGTTTAAATAGCGCAAATTGTATTTTTTCCCCTGTAATTACCGATTGTTCTCTCTTAAAAGATTTAAGTTTTGTGCATCAACCATTTCTAAGCTGATTCTTAAACTTTTTCATTTGTCTATTTCATTATCATGTTTTTCCAACTATCTGGAAGGACTCTTTTATTATTCCACTTCACAAAAAGGGTGCGAAGGCGGATGCCCAGAATTATAAAGGTATTTCTAAATTGTCGGCAATTCCAAAAGCCTTTGAACGTATTATCACTTCTCATTTGCAACATTTATGTTCCTCGCTAATATCACCGTGTCAGCATAGTTTCGTTAAGCGAAGATCGACTACCACCAACCTATTTGAATTGTCATCTATTGTAATAAACGGATTTAACAGTAAAATGCAGACCGACGTTATATATACAGATTTTAGTAAAGCCTTTGACTCTGTTAACCGCTCTCTACTTTTATTCAAACTAGACTTGCTTGGGTTTCCATGTAATCTTTTAGCATGGATTTCAAGTTATTTGAATGGGAGGACTCAGAGGGTTATATTTAAGAACGCTGCTTCTGAAATGATCCACGTGACATCTGGAGTGCCCCAGGGTAGTCATTTGGGCCCTTTGCTGTTTACTTTGTTTATTATTATCATAACAAATTTTCGTGTACTAATGTATGCTGATGATGTTAAGCTTTGTTTGACATACAACAATATAGAGTCTGGGTTCCGCTTACAATCAGACATTGATAATTTTCAAGTATGGAGTGATTATAACCTCTTAAATTTGAATTGCCTGAAATGTAACGTAATGACCTTTCATAGGGGTACTCCTACGTTTATAAGTTATTCGCTTCTCAACTCGCCACTTGACCGTATATATTCAGTAAATGATTTAGGCGTTCTCTGGACCCGAAGCTTAAATTTGACTGCCACATTATGTCGACTATCAACAAAGCTATGATTGTTCTTGGGTTTATAAAGCGTTGGTCAAAAGAATTTGATGACCCTTATATAACCAAATTATTACTTACCTCCCTTGTCCGTCCTATATTGGAATATTGTTCTTCGGTTTGGAGCCCACAATACCAAGTGCACATTGACCGTATAGAATCGATGTTTGAACTGGGATGAAAACGTAAGGCTGCCTTCCTACCAGAGTATATTATTATTGCTTAATTTACCGACACTTGCCAATCGTAGAAAAATGCTTGGTACTATTTTTATGCATAATCTAATAAGAGACTAGCAGGGTCGGTAGCCCGCAGCTTCGCCTGCGGAAACTAAAATTGAAAATTAAGCTACTTATTTTAAATTTAAAAAATGACTAATTTTTAGCCTATAAACCGAGAAAAGATTTTATCAGAACTTTTTTCCTTAATTTCGGTAAAAAAAAACAGAATTTTTTCCTATGCAAACAACTGAAGGAAAATATAAAAACTGGAATAAATAAACTTAATTTCTTTAAAAAAAATGAAAACGAATTGCTTTACCTGTGCTCTGAGTTTTTGATTTATTTTTGTGATTTTTTCGCAAGTGTTTTGTGTTTAGCTTACTAACAAAGTTTGCCTAACAATCGCGTTAGTGTTTTAAATAGATCTCCCTGTTTAACGGGTATGTGGTTTTAGTTATTTTAACAATTTCCATTAGATTTGTTTAATATCTTGGCTTTGTTGGTGTTATTCTGCACTCTCTAAATTTGCTCTTGTATTCTCTCTTTCTCTCCCTCTCTTTTCCGCTCTATTATAACTGTAATTTCGCTCTCTCGGAACCTGCCAAATTTCTTGTAGACTCTTGGGTGCTTTTCTCATAGTCTCTCTCTCTCTCGCTTTACATTGTAACTGTTCGTTCGTTTAGTTGTTGGTGCCCCACAAGCCACGCTCAGTCGATTGAACATTTTTTCTCTCGCGCTCTCTTGCTCTCGACTTAATTCGCGATCTCGCGCTCTTATACTTTCGTGTTTTGTGTTTTTTTTTGCGGTTTTGGAATTTGATCCCAGTGCCAAATTTACTCGAGGTTTTTTTTCCAAATTTTATTTTCTATTTCTTTAAATAACCTTTTTTACCTATAAAATGGCCCTTATCTGTACAAAGAAAAGTTGTTCTCTTCCGACGTCAACCAAAGATTCTTTTGTTATCTGTTGGCTCTGCGATTCGGTCATGCACGTCAAATGTGCAGGATTTACTGGCAGAGTTAAAGACTCGGTTTCAACTTACAGTCAGATATTGATTGTTTTCAGGGATGGTGTGAGTACAATCTTTTAAATCTGAACTGCCTTAAATGCAACGTTATGACTTTTTATAGGGGTACTCCTACGTTTATTAGTTATTCTCTTCAAAATACACCACTCGACCGTATATATTCAATTAACGATTTAGGTGTTCTTCTCGACCCAAAACTTAAATTTGATTGCCACATAATGGCCACTGTCAATAAAGCTATGAGTGTTTTTGGGTTTATAAAGCGTTGGTCAAAGGAATTTGATGACCCTTATACAACCAGATTATTATATACCTCCCTTGTCCGTCCTATTTTGGAATATTGTTCTTCAGTTTGGAGTCCACAATATCAAGTGCACATCGACCGTATTGAGTCGGTGCAAAAAAAATTTCTCCTTTTTGCCCTTCGTAGTTTGAACTGGGATCAAAACGTAAGGCTACCTTCCTACCAGAGTAGATTACTATTGCTTAATTTACCTACACTTGAAAACCGTAGAATAATGCTTGGTACTATTTTTATGCAAAATCTTATAAAAGGTGATATTGACTCCGTAGAACTGGTAAACCGTTTAACTTTTAATGTTCCCGTTAGACTAACACGAAATTATTACCCTCTTAATTTGCCTCGATGTACATCAAATTTTACTCTGCATGAGCCCTTTCGTGTTCTATGTAAAAATTATAACAAACTTTATCATTTAATTTGCACTTCAACATCTATCCCCGTATTAAAAACTAAAATTTTATCTCATTTGCTTCAATCTTAGTTGTAGTATTTGTAGTACTTGTTTCATATATTTTCCTCGCGAACTCGCATTTTTGCCCTAATTGATAAAGGGTCCCGCGCGTAACAAGCACGTGCTTGGTATCGTTGGGCCACTTGTTTGTACTGCTCGTAGTGCATCAACGTCCATCATATATATACATAGCTCTCCAACAACAAATATCATTTTATAATTTGATAATTTTGGTTAATATTTACGAAATTTGAAACGTACAAACCCATCTAAAATGTGATGCGATGTTCATATTTTCGCAGTTGAAAAAATTATTGTCTCCAATTCTAATTTTAATAAATTGGAGCAATACTATTGCCCTTAAGTGGACGGACACTCATATTATAAGCCTAAGAACATTTTTAAAAGGAATGAAAATTTTAGGCTGGATTTTATTTTATCGGTCCTTCAAAACAAATCCTGTTGATCTTGGCCTTGCTACCTCGTTTTAACTTTTCGCCTTTGTTAATTGTCCCTGTATTTTTTGTTTATCAAAGACTAAATTTTAAAACTATTTAAACCGAGTTCCGTTTACTTCTTTTGAAGATGTTACTTCTTGATAATTAATTAATTACCTAATTTAATTTATTTATTTAGTATCCCAGCGCTACAAGTGCACACTTATAATTATGGCGCTAGTCACATTGATTTGATATTTATACCCGTTACTCGTAGAGTAAAAGGGTATATTGTATTCGTGCAAAAGTATGTAACAGGGAGAAGGAAGCTTTTCTGACCCTATAAAGTATGTATATTCTTGATCAGGATCACTAGCCGAGTCGAACTAGCCATGTCCGTCTGTCCGTCTGTCCGTCCGTATGAACGCTGAGATCTCGGAAACTATAAAAGCTAGAGGATTGGCATTTTGCATGCATATTTTTGGCGTTCCTACGCAGCGCAAGTTTATTTCAAAATGGTGCCACGCCCCCTCTAACGCCCTCAATCGCCCTACACCATTTTTTGAAAGGTGTCTGGCGCCCACACCATTAAAGATTTTGGAAAACTAAAAATGCAGTTTTATTGTGACTATCAATACCTATCGAAATGTAGAAGAAATTTTTCAAATCGGACCATTCGTTAAAAAGTTATGCCCGATCAAAGATTTTATATATCTATCTCCCTCGCACTCCCTTAGCTGAGTAACGGGTATCTGATAGTTGGGGCACCCGACTATAGCGTTCTCTCTTGTTTTAACTTATTATTTTTAAAATATTTAAACAATTTTCCTAACTTACTTACTTAATTTTATTTATTTATTTATTTTATAAGTCATCCCAACGCTACAAGCTTCGAGCTTATTATTAATGCGCTAGTCACAAAAAACGTTTCAATTAAGGTAAACATATTTAAACTTATTAGCTAATACAGTACTTATACTTAATATTTAATATTTAGGTCGCTTTAAATTTATTAGTTTTGGTTATTATGAAATAATTTTTAAGGGTTTAAAGGATTTTAACTTTTAAGGTGTGAGATCAATTTTAATTTAAAATGCGTTGTGCTGCTTATATTTTTGATGCTATTAGGTAGCTGATTCCATAGTCGAATAGAATATACAAAAAATTGTCTTTCTGATAGCAAAGACCTGTGCCTGACTGAAGTGATATTGTTTACCCTTCGTGATGTTGTAAATTGTAATTTTTCGTATAAGTAGGATGGTTCTTTATGAATAATAATTTTGTGTAGGAGAAGTAGTACTCTAAGGTTTATCCAATCCATTAAGCTAAGGTCAAAGATTTTATATGTAAAGTTGGAAACATGGTCCGCCCTCCGTAAATCAAAGACAAAACGAGCGACATTGTTCACAGCTACTCTAAGTTTATTCAGGCTGCATGAGTCACAGTTTGCAAAGACTTCTAATCCATAGAAAAGTTGTGGAATTATACAGGTTTTAGAAAGTGTATTTGATGACGAGTGTAATAATTTATCGTCACTAGTTTTTTAACTCGTTAAGAGGTGTTTTTATTTCATAAATGTTAGTCGTAAAAAGCCAATTGGGTAAAGATGTTTAGAGAAGTTTCGTTTTTCTTTATCATAAATAATGAAAAACCGGGAATTCTTTAGGAAATGTTGTTATTTATATAGAGCAGCATCATAATTTATTCGGAAAATGGAAATATTACTTCCGAACAAGTATGTTAAGTATTAACATAACAGTGATGTACGAAATCGAAATTATTTCGTACACGTCAGAAATAAAGTACACGACTTGTTGTACATGTCAGAATAAATACATGTATTGTTCTCGTGTCTTTTATTTGAATAGAATACTTCACATTTTATTTCACACATGTATAATACACAAGGAATAGTATAGTGTGCGTTAGAAATGTATTGTTTTCCGAACCCTGCTAGATATATAAACCTACTTTCTCTTACTGTGCGTATCAATCATTTTCAAGTATTATACAATTGTATAGTACTTTGTGTGTTATTTTCCGAACCCTGATATCTAGTAACTAAAATAAAGGTGGTTAAAGGAACAATACGGACGGTTTTTATAAATTGGGTGCATTTATGAAAAAAGTAACAAGATAAAGCGGCAAGAAAAATAGCACTATTAAAGAGTGCGGCGGTGGGTGGTGTGCAGCTGACTGGCAAGACAAAGCTCGAGCCGCAGTCTACACGGTGAGAAAATGTCAACCAAATTGATGGAAAATAATTTAATCTTCCTTGCTGAATCCTCAACCTTAGAAATATTTTTAAATATTTTTTTTTAGTGATATAAAATAAAATAAAATGGTATACGAAATAAATACTCTGGCTATAATTAAAAACAAGAGAGAACGCTATAGTCGGGTGCCCCGACTATCAGATACCCGTTACTCAAAGGAGTGCGAGGGAGATGGAGATATAAAACTTTGATAACTTATAACTTTTTAACGAATGGTCCGATTTGAAAAGGTAAGGAATGGTATTGATAAACACAATACAACTGCATTTTTACTTTTCCGAAATCTTTAAAGGTGTGGGCGCCAGACATCTTTTAAAATCGTTTATTGTGGGCGTTAGAGGGGACGTGGCGCTTGGCTGAAACAAACTTGCGCTGCGTAGGAATATGTGTGGGTAATCCCAACTTTCAAGCTTTTATAGTTTCCGAGATCTCAGCGTTCATACGGACGGACGGACGGACAGACGGACATGGCTATATCGACTTGGATAGTGGTCCTGATCAAGAATATATATACTTTATTGTGTCGGAAACACTTCTTTCTCCATGTTACATACTTTTGCACGAATACAATATACCCTTTTACTCTACGAGTAACGGGTATAAATACCAGATTTAGCAGATGAATTCCGATGAACGCCTTTAGCCGCGGCCCAAAGAATAGAAAATTTGTTCTTTGACTGTATTTGTGCACAGGCGGTGTGCCAATAACATTTTAAAAATGGAAGGAAAAACCAAATAACCAATGGAAAACTGCCTGTAGCGCCAATACATAATGCCATGCCAACAGCAAATTTAAAGCTAGCGACCCTGGTCGGCTCATCATTTTGTTATATTTTAAAATTCGCGCCAGTTTATTTGTTTGCTGTTTGTGAACCCAGCTGATTTATAATAAGACCAAGAGAAAATTTAAAGCTAGCGACCCTGGTCGGCTCATCATTTTGTTATATTTTAAAATTCGCGCCAGTTTATTTGTTTGCTGTTTGTGAACCCAGCTGATTTATAATAAGACCATGCTACATGCAAAGCGGGTGAATAAAGAATAAAAAGAATAATATTTTTCGACTAGTGAAACTCTTAGCCGAACTGAGTACTAGGCTTTATGCAAAATCAAAAATATTTGAAATGGGGCGCGTGGAAAACATACAGGCGCGGAAAACATACGTGACAGCTGAGTCACGGGTATTAAATATTCGAGGCACTCGACTATAGCGTTATCTCTTGTTTTAAAATAGATTAAGGTGCAAAATTGGGCTTTTGGTACAACTTTTTTTGTGATAGCAGGATAAAGAGTTCATTACAGTTCTTATATAATTCACCCTATTTTTTTTTTGTAATCTTTCAAAATTCATTAAATTACAAGAGAGCATGCTATAGTCGGGTGCCCCGACTATAATTTCTAGCTTTTGTAATTTCTGAGATCTCAGCGTTCATACAGACATACAGACAGACAGAAGGACATGGCAAGATCGAATCGGCTAGTGATCCTAATCAAGAATATATATAGTTTATAGGGTCGGAAATGCTTCCTTCTAGCTGTTACATACTTTTACTCTACGAGTAACGGGTATAAAAAGTAGTCCAGCTGCGGATCGTGCGATTTTTAGAAACCAAGTTTCTTTTAAAGAGAGATACTGTATAAACTGTCGCAATCTATTATATTGAAAAATGTCCAAAAATACTCCAAATAGCACTCTTACAAAGTCAAAAATTCATTTTAGTCAAATTTGTTTGTGATTTTTTCTCCTATAAAAATATTTACATGCACAAATTTTAACATAAAGTATGTTCACACGGGAGGAAATTCCTATACAAACATTTCTGTAAAAGCAGCATTACTTTTAAAGATACAGTGGCGGACAAAAGTCTACATACGACCCCCTTTTTGGAAAATACCCACTCCTTTTGCTTTTACGGAAAAAGTAATGATGCAGTTTTGTTCTGAATGTTATTAATATACAAAAACCACAATTTTATTCGTATTCATAAATAACTCTTTTAGTTACAACCAAAAAACTTAAAAAAGGCAGTGACAAAAGTGTATATACGATTTGTTACATAGAACTTTCGAAATTTTCGCTCCAAAATTACCCAAACCTCTATAATTGCTCTATAATTTGTATGTCCTGGCCTTTTGGTGGTGAAAACAATTGCCGGGGACCATAAAACAGCAGCCAATTCTTCAGGATATGCGCCGTATGCTAAGGGTTGTTATCCTGTTGTAGGATCCAGATGGTTCCGAGGCATTATTTGTCCACAGATGCTTTCAGATGATGTTCAAATATGGTCTAATATTCAGAACGAACCATAATACCCTCGATCAGTAGCCCATTCTCCGTGCGGCGCGACGGCGTTCCAGGATGGTTAGCTTGATTAATGCAAGGCCAGCGTCACCTGCGGATATCGCACAGCGACGGTGCTATGGTCAGCATATTCAGCGGGTAATGCACTGCGACGGAAGCAGCCCACAATCGGCGGGCAATGCACTGCAACGCAAGCAGCGGCTGCCCAACTCCATGCGCGAGGCGCCGGGTCAGCAGTTTCAGAGCATAGGGCTAGCTTACATTTTAAGAATTTATGTACTTAGTAGTTAGTCGAATTTTGGAAATAAATCGTGAGGGACATCGCCTCGCGAACCCAAAGTCTACTCATTTTAATTGGCACCCAACGCGTTCGTAAGACCCTCGATCCGTCGTTCAGTTAAAAACCCTCGATACGCCGTTCAGAAAAAAAAGCAACTTAAAACGCGTTCGTAAGACCCGTGATACGTTCAGTTTCAGTTTAAAAACCTTTTTTTCTTTTTTTTTTTTTTAACGCAATCAGTTTTAAAAAATAAAGGAAACAGTACCAGCAAACCCCAAACCAACAGCAGCAACATCAGCATTACAAAAAAAAACAACATTATACGCCAACGTCGCCATACCAGGAACTGGCAAAAACAACAAGAAGAAAAAACTACAACGAGCACCAGCAGCAGCCACAAAAATTTAATTTTAAAAAATTAAAATTAAGACCATGTAAGTGGAGTGTTCAGTAATATTTTTTCTCGACTATTCTTACTTAAAATATTAAAAAAAAAAAGTGATCCAGAAACTTAAAAATAAAACAATAATCTTTATAACATATTCCAAGAGTCTCAGACAAAATAAAAAGGCGCAAGCTCAGACAAAATTTCATAACATTTTCGAGAAAGAAATTAAATACAAAAAAAACCAAAATCTTTGTTCTTTGCGCTAAAGAAAACATATGAGTGATAGTGAAATTGAAGACTTGTTAAACGAATTCCGAAAACTCAGAAGTGCGGAAGATCTGCAGGAAAATCCAAACAGTTCAAGTATGGCAATGACCAACGAGCAGTAAAAAGCCATTGTAGAAGGCGCATTTGCAGGCGCATTCGCCACACAGGAAATAAGTTTCAAACAAAAATTACTAGATGTTCAGAACCGCTTAGGTGGTGTAAATATCAGCACACCAGAATTAGAAACTTATAAAGATGCCGAAATCAGAATAAGTGTTTCGTGTAGTGAGACCTTAGATATTATGAAGTCCCTGGCGGACTTTGAGGGTAAAAATGAGACGTACGTTTCATCGAGAAAAGCGGCCCACACAGCATATAAAGTGTACGAAAAATACGACGGCAGTTCCAAACACTACCAAGCACTAGGAATACTAAAAAAATAAAATAAAAGGTTCAGCCGATATGGTTCTTTCGTCCTTCGACATACCTCCGAACTTCAAAGCCATAATAAGCCGGCTAGACATATGCAGACAAACGACCGGTATACTTAAAAGAACAGAAGATGTCAACGCTTCGCCAGGGAAACATGTCTCTCTTGCAATACTATGACGAAGTAGAGAAAAAGCTGACTCTGCTTATAAACAAGACAATTATGACCTACAACAATACCGTAGCAGCGACAATGAACGAAAAATACAAAGCAGATGCGCTTCGCGTAATTATTTCGCGAACAAAAAAATCGCTAAGCGATGTTCTTTTTTCGGCTAGACCATCCGATCTTCCTTCCGCTCTAGCCTTAGCACAAGAAGTAGAGGCTAATCACGAGCGATATATGTTCGCAAGTAGTTTCGCCCGTAGCACGGAGGAAAAATTCCATAGGTCCGAACAGAGACAACAGGACAGAGAAAGAAATACCATAACAGATTCTAGATCTAACCTGGAGGGTAAAAACCCCCATTTTAATAAAAGACCAAGACAGCCACTCAGACAGGATCCAGTCCAGCCAATGGATGTTGATGGTTCATCTCGTTCTAGACAATCAACTCAAAATCAACAGAGTAGTCTGTTTCATAGACAAACCCAAAACAATCAGTGGCAGACTAATCAACAAAATGTTCAACCCAACACTTACAGTAGCCATGGACCAGCACATAAAAGACCTAATAAAACTAGTTTACAGCCAAAATATATAAACGCTGGGACCCATTTTTTTCGTTTACTGTTGAGTCACTGATCACGATGAAAAAAAAAAACAAATTTTCAAAGAATCGTTTTGGAGATATTTGAAATAGCTAGATGTTTGACCACTTGTTTTATTCAATGTTACACCTCTCAAAAACCGATGGTCCAAAAAATTTAACTGGCACCCTTCAAAAGGAAATAGATGCACCTTTCCGAAAAGGTATGGCGCTATGTGATCGGACCGAAATTGATGGATTTATAGCTTCTGAAAAGTTTCATTTTTGGCGTTTTTTTTTCATAGCTAGTTTTTATTAATTTTTTAATAATATTAATAAATATTTTTAAACTATTTTGAGTATGCAGATCTAAAGGGCCGTTAGTCCCAAAAAGTTGAGGCCGATTTTTTTAAAAAATAAATTAAATGTCTTTGAATCAAGTGTACATACATTACATGACACTATTTTGATCGTTTCTCGAAATTGGAAATCGCGAAAACAGGCGACTTCCCTTGAAAAAGATTTTTGGTTCCACTGCTGACTTGTGATGACTTTGAGTCATTTTACTAAACTATGCATATCTCCTAGAATGCACATCCGATTTGCAAATATTCGGCCTCAACTTTTTGGGACTAACGGCCCTTTGGACCATCGGTTTTTGAGAGGTGTTACATTGAATAAAACAAGTGGTCAAACATCTAGCTATTTCAAATATCTCCAAAACGATTCTTCGGAATTTTTTTTTTTTTTTATCGTGATTAGTCACCCAACAGTGAACGAAAAAAATGAGTCCCAGCGTTTTTATATAAAAAAAAAATTAAAAATTGTAAACTAGTGTAATAGTAGTGCGAGATACACAGGGCCGAAACACCAAAGAATAAACCATTTAACGTTGGACAATGACCAATCTAACGAAAACGATGACGAATACCCTACAACGGCCGAGGAGGAAGTAGAAGACATAGATGATAACCTCGTAGAATATGACGAAATAAATTTTTTAGGCATAACTCCCTGCTCCCGTTCATAGAAAGGTAGGGAGAAAATCAAAACTTTTGATAGACACGGAAGCTTCCAAAAATTATATCAAACCTATGAAAGAATTAAAAAACGTTATTTTCGAAAATAAGCCATTTTCTGTCACTATAATAAAAAATGCATCATAAACCTATTTAACATAACTACAACATTCTTCTTATTACCAAACCTAACAACGTTTGACGGAATAATTGGACTAGACTTATTAAAAAAAACCGACGTCTTACTTGACCTAAAATATAAAAAGTTAATAACTAACAACAATTCGGAAGAAATTAAATTTTTGAAATGTGCAAACGTTAATTTTACAAAAGTTGAGGACACAGAAGTACCCCGCGAAGTTATGAAAAAATTCCAATCAATTTTAGAAAAACGCACGGGTGTATTTGCAGAGCCGAATGAGGCGCTCCCTTACAACACTAATATCATTGGTACTATCCGGACGGAGAACGAAGACGCAATATATTTAAAATTGTACCCATACCCGATGGGTGTGTCCGTCTTTGTAAATACAGAAACACAGGTCATGTTACGAGACGGCATAATCCGACCATCTCGGTCTCCATATAACAACCCGGTTTGGGTTGTAGATAAGAAAGGGACTGATGAACACGGAATACAAAAAAAACGCCTTGTAATAGACTTTAGAAAACTTAATTTAAAGACGGTAGACGACAAATATCCTATTCCGAATGTAGTTTTTATCCTGGCTAATTTAGGCAAGGCAAAGTACTTTACCACTTTGGATTTGAAGTCTGGTTTTCACCAGATACTACTCGCCGAAAATGACAGGGAAAAAACGGCCTTCTCAGTAGGAAATGCGAAATACGAATTTTGTAGACTTCCCTTTGGATTGAAGACTGCACCCAGCAGTTTTCAGAGAGCCATTGACGATGTGCTCAGAGAACAAATAGGGAAATCATGCTATGTCTACGTTGATGACGTAATTATTTTTTCGGAAAATATGCACGAACATTGTCATTGCTAAATTTTATAATTTCAATTTAAGTTTCTTTATTCCTTCTTTATTTTATTTGTATGAATACCTCTAACAAAAGAATACCAGATTTCAATGAAAATGTATTTGAACCAAAAAATAAGTTGGTCACTCGAAGAAAAAAAAGCGAAGCCAAGCCGGTCGCAGAAAATTAAGAAATAAAGAGAAAAGTTTATAAACAATTAAACCGCCTCGAATATTATTCAACAAAGTGGTCCTTCGATCGCAGGATCGATATTTCGACACTAACACCTTAAAATACAGTCCATAACAACACTGCGAATCAAAAATGTGGAAATGGAATCAGCAGCAGATTACCAACATTGATTCGTGGAAATCCCAATCGCTCCGAGACGTCCATTTCGCAGTGTATTGAAAATTCGTCACGGAAACCTTTATAAAGAGGCAACTTCGCGCCTTTGGAGGCCTTTCTTACAGCGAGTCCGAAAAACAGGAACATGTATGGGAAAAAGGGAAGGAAATCAGTCCAAACGCGTTATTGCGAGTCTGTGCATTCTTCGACATAAGTGTGGGTGAAAACGCGACACAAAACGAATTGGCTACAAAAATAGTAGAAGCCATAACGTTTGTCGCCACCGAAGACACTGACGGATCCGATGCTTCAGATCTGACAAAAAAGTTGGTCATCCTGGAACAGATACAAGATGTGGATACGGAAAATGTTGAAATACAGCGAGCAATTTTCAACAAAGAAGACAAACTCATGGAAATCAAACGCAAACTTACGGAATCAGAAAACAACCCTTCTTTCGCCAATGAAGAGGAGTTGGCTGTAATGCGTGAATCCATAGAAATGCTGGAAAGAGAATTGAATCTTCTTTTTGCAGAAAAAGATGCACTGGTCAGTAAGAAAAATGTTCTAAAAGCTAAATCTGTTCTTTCAGAGTATTCTGCTAGAAATTCTATTCGATCCAACAACTCCATTTGATCAGCGATTCAGAATCAGGAACAGCGCGAGCGTACATCGGAATGGATACGTCATCACCAGAGCCAAGATCAGCATCCCTTACACAACTTTGAAGAAACTCAGGATTCAAACCAATCAACCACAAAAATGATAACACAAATGCTAGCACCGCAAAATTTTAGTGGACAGAACTTGGAGTTTGATGGAACATCTGCGCTTAAATGGAAACATTTTATTACCGAGTTTGAAGCAACTAGCCAACGTTGTGGGTTTTCGAATGGAGAAAATGTTCATCGACTCTCAAAAGCCCTGAAAGGTGCGGCAAGAGCAAAAGTGGAGCTACTGCTTATCGCTGCTCAAGAGCCAAGCAGAATTATATCCATTCTAAACAAAGCAAATGGTGGTCCTGAAAACATTGCACTGGAACTAACAACAAAAGCGCACAAAATAAAGAAAGTAACAGAGCTCTCAGATTTTGAAGAATTCAATTGCAACATTCAAAACATTTGCGCCGGGTTAGAATACACAGACAGAAACCTAGTTGACACCCAAAGGCTTTTGGCAATGGCGATTGGAAAGCTATCAGAGCAATACCTCCGAGATTGGGGCACATTTTTAAAAGAGAAGAAAATTCGTGCCTCATTTTGCACATTTCAAAACTTAGCCGATTGGTCGCAAAAACAATCTGATTTGATAAAAGATATTGCCTTTTTTAAAAAAATTACTGTAAACAACAATCAAGCGACAGTCACGGAACCGGAACAATTGGAAAAAACTACAACGAGCTCAACAAAGGGTAAACCCAAGATGATGTGTCCCATTTGCAGCGAGGAACGACATGCTCTTACCAAATGCAACATATTTTTAAAGTCAGACGTAAAAAAACGCTGGGACATGGCCAACCGACACAAATTCTGTTATTGCTGTTTGAAGTACCATAAAAGCCCATGCAATGAAAGACAGCAGTGTAAAATCGATAACTGCGAGAAATTCCATAATCAGTTACTTCACAAACGGCCAAATACAAATGTCGCACAAAACATAACAGGATGTGTTTCGGAATCCAAAAGAGAAGCATTGCTCAAGATGGTTGCTGTCACAGTCTACGGCCAAAAGGGCTCCAAGGACATTGTTGCATTTTTGGATGAAGGCAGCACATCAACAATTATGGATATGAGTTTGGCTCGAGAAGTCGGAATAGAAGGCCAAAGCAAACCATTCTGCTTCAGTTGGACAGGAGGCGTATATAGATACGAATCAGATGCCAAATCAGTTAGCATAACTATTAGTGCGAAATGTGGTAATAAATACCACCTAGAAGATGTATGGCTGATCAATGATTTAAAGCTTCCATCGCAACAAGTTAATTACAACAAACTAAAAGAACTCGTTCCCAAAAATCTGGTAGATCTAAATAATCTGCAGGACAAGCAACCCATGCTTCTGATTGGTCAACGACAGGCTAATTTAATCAGTACTAGAGGTATTATCAACGGAGACGGGATTCGCCCGATGTTATCTAAAACCAAGCTGGGTTGGGTAATACATGGACCAGTCCAAATTGAATCAAAAGGAGCGAATTTTACTTGCTGCCAAATAAGCGATGAAAACATTCAGCAGATGATCAGACAGCAGTACACCATTGAAAATTTCGGAGTGTGTGTTGTTAAATCAGACAAGACAATTTCAACAAACGAAAAGTAAGCGATAGATAAGGCGGAGTCATCAATTACTCAAATTGGCAACAATTATGAATTGGGCCTACCCTGGAAAGATGAACAAGTCAAACTCCCTGATAGTAAACCGATGGCTATCCAGCGGCTCAAATGTCTTGAACGCAAACTATTACGAGATAAAGATTTAGCAAAAAAATACCAAGATGAAATACACAAATTGTTGGAAAAAGGTTATGCTATTCAGCTAACAGATATGGATGTCTTAAAATCGCCTAAGCTATGGTATTTACCTCATTTTGCAGTTGTTAACCCTAGTAAACCTGGTAAGGTCAGACTCGTCTTTGATGCTGCGGCTGAATGCAATGGAACTTCTCTTAACAAGAATCGTGGGCATACTGATGCGTTTTCGATTACATCAGGTCGCTGTTGTTGCCGATATTCGGGAGATGTTTAATCAGGTGCGTATTAAAGACAACGATACAGCTGCACAATGCTTTCTTTGGAGGGATTTAAAACAGAACAGTCCGATGAAAATATACCAAATGAAAGCCATGCTTTTCGGCACAACTTCTTCACCGTTTTTAGCTCAATTTGTAAAGAATTTCAATGCCAAGAAATATCAAGAAGAATATCCAGAAGCGGTAAAGGCTATTATTGCAAATCATTATGTTGACGATTATTTGGATTCCAAACCAAACGCCGACCTACTTATCAACATAATAAACTCTGTAGTAGACATCCATTCAAAAGCAGGATTTGAACTGCGACAATTTCTGTCAAACAGTAAGGACGTTATGAGTAACATTCCTGAACATTTAAGATCAGCAAAAGAGATTACAATGATCGGGGATAAGGCGGATGTTCAACAAAAGGTACTGGGTATGGTGTGGAATGCCAGCGACGACATTTTTACATACTCCACAAAAACCATGCACCGGCTAAAAAATGAACTTTTAAATGGAAATGCTATACCAACGAAGAGAAACGTTTTGTCGGCTGTAAACTCTTTGTATGACCCTTTAGGCCTCATGACCCCGGTAACAATAAAAGGGCGGATATTGATGCGTGACGTGTGGCAGTCTGGAATTAACTGGGACGATAAACTTAAAGGAGATCTGCTGATCAAATGGAAAAATTGGTTGTCGTCTTTATTATCAATCGAAACCATTAAAATTCCACGATGTTACAGCTCTAATCTCACAAAAGCGGATCGCATCGAATTCCACATATTCAACGACGCGTGTAGCAAGGCCTATTCCTCAGCAGTATACATAAGATGCCGTTATCAACAAGAAGACCGCTGGGACTTTGATGTATCTTTAGTCGCATCAAAAGCAAGGGTTGCCCCAATAAAGCCTGTAACAATTCCCAAACTTGAAACAATGGCGGCTGTTTTAGGATGCCGACTAGCTGAATTAGTCCAAAACGAATTGGAAATACAACCTCATCAGCGTTATTTCTGGACAGATTCAAGAACGGTCCTTGCTTGGATAAATAGTGATAAACGCATGGAAGTATTTGTAGCTAACCGAATTGGTGAAATATGTGAAAAAACGGAACGAAAGGAGTGGAATTGGTTATCAACCAATGAAAACATTGCGGATGTTATAACTCGCGACAACATATCAACCCATAAGCAGGAAAAATGGTTTACAGGCCCTCAGTTTCTTCAGAAGCCGTCCTCTGAATGGGAAATAATTCAGCCAGTATTTGAGAATGACAACCACACAGAGATAGTCATGGTTGTTCAAGAAGCTGAACACCCCTGTAACCATTTACTTTCGAGAATATCCACCTATACAAAGTTAATACGAATCAATGCCTGGATTCGAAGATTTTGGAACAACGTCAAGAGTAACTCAGAAGATCGTAAGAGTGAAAATTTGTGCACGGAAGAATGGGCAGTAAACGTATGGTGCAAGTTTGTGCAACAAGAATCCTATCCCGACGATTTGTCTGTACTAAAAACTGGTAAGCGTTCTCCAAAGGCTCGCCTCACAAAATATTGTCTTTTTCTAGATAAGTATGAGATATTGCGTGTGGATAGCAGAATCGGCCGGGCAACGGAAATATCAGCTTGCACCATAAATCCAATCATTTTAGATGGCAGACATAAATTTACTCAAATGCTGATTCGAAAACTTCATCTTGATGCTCAACATGTTGATACGCAAGTGGTGGTTCACAATTTTAGAAGTGCATATTGGATGCCAAAACTTAATCGATGCATCAAAAAGACAATTAGCGATTGTGTCTGGTGCAAACGTAAAAAGGCAAAAACAGAGACTCCAAAAATGGGATGGCTTCCGCAGGAACGATTTCTAACTCATGAAAAACCATTCACAGCAACAGGCGTGGATTACTTTGGCCCGTTTTACGTAAAAGCGAACCGTGGAACCAGAGTTATTTTCACATGTCTAACTACTCGAGCAATTAATGTTGAAATAGCACATTCGTTAGACACTGATTCCTGTATACAAGCAGTACGAAGAATGATGGCTCGACGAGGCCCAGTAAAAATTATCTGGTCCGATAATGGTACAAACTTTCGAGGTGCAGCAAGGGAGCTACAAGAGGCTCTTGAAGAACTCGACGAAGTTTACATCAAAACATATTTGACAAGTAATAAAATAACATGGAATTTCATTCCAGCTAACGCACCAAAAATTGGTGGATGTTGGGAGAGGCTTGTTGGATGTTTTAAGAGGACAATTGAAGCAGTTATCTCAACAAATGCACATCCGACTGATGAAACCCTGCAAACTATATTTTTGGAAGCAGAATACTTAGTAAATAGTCGACCGTACATACTGGAGTCAGATGATGCCGATGACGAAATCGGATTATGCCCAAACGATATTTGTATACCCCAAAGTTATGCCCTTCATAGCCCAGGAGAATTCTCAAGCGGAAGATGGGAAAAACGTGCATGGAGAGTATCCCAATTTCTAGTCAATTCATTCTGGAAGCGTTTCATCAAGGAATATCTTCCAAATCTAATACATCGCTCAAAATGGATTCAAGACGTACACAACATACAAGTGGGAGATATTGTCGTAATGAAAGATAATACCCCTCGCGGCGAATGGCCCCTTGGTCGTGTACTGAAGGTGTTGCCTGGAGAAGATGGAGTTGTACGTGTGGTCGACCTGAAGACAACGAGGAATACATACAGACGTCCAGTAAATCGTCTTTGTAAGATCGGAGTCAATAGCAACGACAGTGAAGATCGTGCTGGGAATAGGAATCCGCACTAGGGGCCGCTATATGTCATTGCTAAATTTTATAATTTCAATTTAAGTTTCTTTATTCCTTCTTTATTTTATTTGTATGAATACCTCTAACAAAAGAATACCAGATTTCAATGAAAATGTATTTGAACCAAAAAAGAAGTTGGTCACTCGAAGAAAAAATGCGAAGCCAAGCCGGTCGCAGAAAATTAAGAAATAAAGAGAAAAGTTTATAAACAATTAAACCGCCTCGAATATTATTCAACAAACATGTGAAACACATAGCATGGGTGTCGGACAAACTATATGAGGCCAATATGAGGGTTCCGCGTGAGAAATCTAATTTTTTTAAAGAAAGCGTAGAGTATTTAGGTTTCGTCGTTTCACGAGGAGGAATAAGAACATGCCCAAACAAAGTAGATGCAATTCGTAACTACGTGCAACCAACCACACTATTTAATGTCAGAAAATTCCTTGGATTGGCAAGTTACTATAGGTGTTTAATAAAAGACTTCGCGTCTATTGCAAAACCTATAAGTGACATCCTAAAAGGTGATAACGGCAAAGTGGGTGCTGGACAATCAAAGAAAATACCAGTTAACTTTGATCAAAATCAGCGCCAGACATTCGAGAAGCTTATGAATGTTCTCGCGTCCGAAAATGTAATGTTATTATACCCAAATTACAAAAGAGCGTTCGACTTAACGACAGATGCTTAGTCTTTCGGTTTGGGAGCAGTTCTATCACAGGACGGAAAACCTATAACCATGATATCACGAACTTTAAAGGACAGGGAACTAAACTTTGCAACGAATGAAAGAGAGTTGCTAGAAATTGTATGGGCCCTAAAGAGCCTTAGGAACTACCTATAAGGAGTCAAAAATTTGAACATTTACACTGACCATCAACCACTTACTTTCGCCGTCTCAGATCGCAATCCAAACGCCGAAATTAAGCGGTGGAAAGCTTTTATTGACGAGCACAACGCCGAAATTTTTTACAAGCCAGGAAAGGAGAATTACGTCGCTGACGCGGTGTCCCGACAGCACATCCACTCACTGGAAGAGGATACACAGTCAGATATTGCCACAATACATAGCAAGTTGTCACTCACCTACACTATCGAAAAAACAGACAAGCCGGTCAACTGCTTTCGGAACCAAATAATAATAGAAGAAAGCGGAACTGCCTCAGTTAGAACGGTGATTATGTTCGGTGAAAAGACTCGACATCTCTTGTATTTCTTGGATAGAGAAACACTTATACAAAGAGTATGCGATGTGGTCAAGAAAGACGTAGTCAACGCAATTTTATGCGAACTTCCAGTACTGGCATTTATCCACCATAAATTAGTAGAAACATTCCTGACAACTATATTCCGTTACACGAACCGCATGGTGACTGACATCTTTGACAAAAGCGAACAAAAAGAAATTACGGTGTCAGAACATAATAGGGCTCATAGAGCCGCCCAGGAAAACGTGAAACAGATTATGCAAGACTATTTTTTTCCCAAAATGACTAATATGGCGAATGAGGTCGTCGCTAGTTGTAAAACCTGTCAGAAGGCAAAATATGACCGACATCCTCAAAAGCAGATTCTCGGAGAGACACCGATTCCCTCATATACAGGAGAATTATTACATATTGACATATTTTCTACAGATAAAAAATACTTTCTTACTTGTGTAGACAAGTTATCAAAATTTTCAATTGTCCAACCAATCGCTTCCAGAACCATTGCAGACGTACAAACCGCGATTTTACAGCTTATTAATTTCTACCGACGAACAAAAACAATATATTGCGACAATGAGCCGTCAATAAAATCCGAAACAATTAAGACCCTTCTAAGTAACCAATTTAACATACAAATCGTTAATGCACCGCCACATCATAGTACGTCAAACGGACAAGTGGAAAGATTCCACAGTACACTGGCAGAAATTGCGCGGTGCTTAAAAATCGAAAGAGGTATTAAAGACACGGTTGAATTAATACTTCTCGCGACTATAGAGTACAACAAAAGCATTCATTTAGTAACGAATAAGAGACCCATCGACGTAATACACTCGTCAACCATAGAGCTTAACACAGATATTAGGGATAAAGTTTTAAATGCACAAAATAGTCAAATAGAAAGATTAAATAAAACAAGACAGGATAGAAACTTTCAGGTAGGAGACAGAGTCCTTGTAAAATCTAATAAGCGATTGGGGAATAAACGTCAGATTTGTATTCTGAAGAAATTGTAGAAGCAGACTTGGGGACCACAGTCTTAATAAAAGGGAGGGTGGTCCATAAGGGTAACTTGAGGTAAACTAAATAAATCTTATTTTTCTTTTTTCTCCAACACACTAGGTTTTGGACAATATTACTTCTCGCCGTATCCATAACAACAAAAATTACTGACTACACGACGTCAAGTTACATACCGATTATAGACGGGGATGTAACTATTTGGAAAGAATTCCAGTATCTTAAGCACTCAAGTAACTTAACCCTGTTTTCGGAAATAGTGACGGAAACAGAGGAAATGAGAAATCATTTTCCCCAGTCTCATATGAGACAAATATTAGATTCAGACTTAAGACACATTAGGACTCTTATAGGTACAGTAAACATTCATCATAGACATGCAAAAAGCATCAATATATTAGGTGCCGGTACTCCGGATTTTGATGACTTCGAGAACGTAAAATTTACACAGAAAAAGCTTATTGAATCAGAAAATAGACAAATAAATATAAACACAAAGACCCAAGAGCAAATTAATAGCCTAACAAACGCGGTAAACATTTTGGTATAAAACGCAAAAACAAAACAAATAAATACAGAAAATTTATATGAAAATTTACTATCAAGAAATAGAATAATTTATTCTTTGATGCTGTCAGTTACACTTGCGAAAATTGGAATAATAAACCCCGCGATTTTAGACTCAAACGATTTACAAAACTTAGTCAATGAACATTCCACAAATATTACTGTTACTGACCTAATGGAAGTCGCTCAAATTAAGGTTTTATTAGATAAAAACTTTTTACACTTTTATAATATCCGAAGCCATACATAGCATGTAAAAAAAATTATCTTGCACCCTGTTGAACACAACGGCACTATTCTTAATTTTGCCGATGGCGATATTATAGCTGACTGCGGTAACAAAGTCATGCCGATTGGAAACTGCACCTCTGCCCTCACAACAACATTCTGCAGAGAATTGCCCTACACAACGTGCGCACAACAACTGCACTCAGGGGGCAACGCACACTGTTCGACTCGCACGAGCCACCTCGAGCCGCTAACAATCATCGATGACGGCGTTATTATTCTCAACGACGGAACGATCAACGGACAACTTGTAACCGGAACATTTCTCGTTACATTCGACGAAGAAGCTAAAGTAAACAACACCATATATCGCAACCTAAAGAGCTACGTAAAGCAATACCCAGCTCCAGCTGCATCAACGCTCATTAACATTACGGGTCATCAAGAATTATTGAGCTTACCATACCTGCAAAAATTAAATATGGAAAACTTGCGGTACATTGGTGAAATGGAAAAGGGACTGGTAAAACGGCCTATAGTATCTGGACTGGCCGCAATCGCTTTTTGGCCATCTGCTTTACTATCTCCAAGCTCTATCAGAGACGCCAGCGGGTCCGTCGCCAGCATGATCTTTAAGTTATTATTGACGGTTTCAAAAAGTCCGAGGACGTCCTTCATCTAAGCAAGGGAGGAGTTAACACGGTCACCCAGCAACAGAAAAGTTGCCAGGCTGATCCCGCATAACCGGATGGGAATAATGCAAGGCCAGAATCACCTGCGGATATTGCACAGCGACGGTGCTATGGTCAGCATATTCAGCGGGCAATGCACTGCGACGGAAGCAGCCCACAATCGGCGGGCAATACACTGCAACGCAAGCAGCGGCTGCCCAACTCCATGCACGAGGAGCCGGGTCAGCAGTTTCAGACCATAGGGCTAGCTTAAATTTTAAGAATTTATGTACTTACTAGTTAGTCGAATTTTGGAAATAAATCGTGACGGGCATCGCCTCGCGAACCCAAAGTCTTCTCATTGTAATTGGGGTACAGCCGCGTGTGGCTAGATCGGCCGGGTTATGGTGGGATTTTACGTGGCTCCATTTGGCATTGCGATTTTTTTCTTGTATGGCGGCCGTACGATTTGCGACAAACGTTTTCCATGTCCCTGGTGTTTTTTCCAGCCATGCTAGGATGATGGTGGAATCCGACCACAAGAAGGTTTTTAGCTCAGGAAGTTAAGTTGTCTTGAATGTATGTTGTAATAAATAAATAAACACGTCATTCTGTGCGTCCCATTTTATTCCTAGCGTCTTGGTCGTACTTGCTTCAAACACCTCTTAATATTCGGTATCTAACCGGTCTCCAGCAGCTATATTTTCCAACAGCTTGATGTGATTTGCAGTGTTCTTTTTGAGGAGAAAACCTGCGGATTTTAGAGACGCAATAAGTTGGCTTTGGGCATTTTATGAGTCCTCGAGAGTGTAAGCACCGGCAAGTATGTCGTCGACATAGGTTTCCTGGAGAAGGATTTGGCTTGCCCTAGGGTATTTTTCTATGCAGTCCGTAGCTAGCTAGGAATGGAGCACAGTTGACTCCGAATGTGACCGTATTCAGCTGGAAATCTTTCATGATTGCTGACTGTTTGGTACGAAATATTAGACGCTGGAATGGGCGATCGTCCGGATATACTAAAATTCGCTGTTAAACACGAATTTGTACAGTCTCCAATTGAGATGCCTAAAAGGTCCCCTTGTAGAACGGGGCCTTTATGGAGAACATCGTTTAATGAAAATTGAGAATGAGTTTTACGCGATGCGTTAAATACCACGCGTAATTTGGTTGATTTACTTTCGGGCCTGACGACCGCATGGTGAGGAAGGTAAAACGACAGATATTGATTTTTCTGAATGATTTCCATGGGTGGAACTTCTGTCATGTGACCTAGGTCAATGTACTCTTGAAGGACTCGGAAGTATTCCGAATTTATGGCCTCGTCTTTGAGTAAAGTTTTGTGAATCCGCGCATAGCGATATTTCTGAAAGAACCTAGGGACATGATATTGGGGAATTCACTTTTGAACGGGAGGCGCACCACATATCTACCATCCGGTAACCTTTGAGTAGTGTTTTCGTCCACCTCGGTTACGGTTTTGTCTACAGATATTTCTTCGAGTTCCCAAAATTTTTGTAGCTGTTTTCCTACGTCTGCTGTGTCTTCTTCCACTAGAGTGGAAAAAGCATAGGCTGTGCAGGTGTTGGGGAGTGGACCACTAATTAACCACCCGAACAGCGTGAGCTGAGCGGGTACATTGTTGTCTAGGGGAGTTGTTATGCCTTCTAGAAATATCTGGGGAGTGATGTCGCTTCCCAGTACTATGTCAATTTCTGCAGCGGTTGAAAAGTTAGGATCTGCCAGATTTAATTGATCTAGACTTGGAGATTTTGGTTTCGTAACGAAAACAGACGGGAGAATATTGGTTAATCGTTTAAGTACGATAGCCTCAACTGGTATAGAGCACAGATCTTCCCCGTTGGTGAGTTTAAATTTGCATATTTTGGACGATGAGCTGACGTAATGACCTCCGATCCCTGAAATATTTGAGTGGCATTTTATGGTCGGTAAATAAACGCGTTTTTTAGCCTTTTCAGTGATAAATGACCTTTGGGAGCCTGGGTCGATCAAAGCTCGCATGCGAATAAGTTCGCCTTAATAGGGAATGTGGACTATTGCGGTGGGTAATATCACGTTCGGATTTTGACCCGCGTAGTGTGCGTATACGACCTGGGATTCGTGCTGTCGAGGCGGGAAATGCAGCAGAGTCTGATGTTGCTTATTGCATGTGTTGCATGTTTTTTAACTTTTGCATTCGTTTATTGCGTGGTTGGAAGCCAAACAATTGATGCATATTTTTGCTGCTCTTGCAACTTGATAGCGGTCTTTGGGTGACAGATTTTTAAGTTCTGCACACTGGCGTATGCGGTGATAAAACTGCCAGGCAGCTCGTAATGGTAGCTTGGAATTTCTGGATATCCTTGCTATCCTCGCTATGAGTCTTTTGTTTTCGAATCTCGTGCTCAGCGCTTCCCATGCTGGATACAAATTTTCATCGCATAAGGGAAAGCGCTTTACAATTGTGCCTGCTTCCCCATGCGTTTTATGTCGCAGGTAATACAGCTTTTGGGCTGATGTAAGCTTGGGATGATTGGTGTAGACTGCTGTAAACATGTCCCTGAACGAGGGCCAGTCTTCATAATTGCCATGGAATGGCTCTGTGTCACGTGGTGGAACCTTAATGTGACTTGAGTTAGGAAGCTCATTGCCAAATCCGCTCAGGTTGTTCTGATTTGAAGATGGATTTAAAAATGAACAACCTAAGCGGATTTGGCAAGGAGCTCCCTAACTCAAGTCACATCCGGCTCGAAGGATCATGAAAAGGTGGGCAGCTAATACGGGGAGCTTAATAGATGCTGCCTTGCCGATGGAATGAAGTGCTAGCTCAGCTCGAAAAGGCTGATGCTGGCGGTGATGGGTGAAGATGTAGATGGTGATGCGAAGCTGATGATGACGATGGGGGTGCCAAGATGATTATGACTGGTGGTAATGACTGATGGATTGCCAAAGAAATAAAAAATGCGGAGCGACGTTTTTTCATTTTTTTTTTTTGGTTTTAAATTATGCGAACACGATGATTGTTGGTCGCGACAACACTGCCGCATTGACCAGATACTGGTGGTTTGAGAGCGTGTTTCAGGTACGCTTACATAGATACGGCCACACTGACGATGTAAACAACAGTCCGGGGTAGTTGTCTAGGCTGACATTATTTTTATTGTTTCTTATTTTTTGTTTTTATTTTGTTATGATACTTTAATTTTTCTTTTTTTTTTTAATGAATAAGTGTTTTCTTTTTTTTTTTTTTTTTCCTTTAACTCGTTGTTTTAATTTCTTTTTGTTTTCTTCTTTTCTGCTTTTTTTTTTTTTTTTTTTTAAAACCACAGAAGGTGGTTTTCAGCAAGACTTCCTGTTATTTTAGCTCGACACGTTGGTTTGTTGGCAAACTGCCGAATTAAAATGCCTAAACAACAGGAGAATGAAAACTATAGTGATTATTAAAAGTAAGTCTAGAAATTAAGGTTGGCATCGTTTATAAAAATTATCAACTCCCTCATGTGGAGTGGTTCTTTTACTTGAAAAAACTGATTCAAGTTGCTATAATACTTAACAATTTTAAATTTTTCCCGAAGTGTGGTAAATTTTGGTCAGTTAAAAATTAGATGCTCCGCATCTTCAGGAATATTACAGTTCTCACACAAATTAGAGTCTATTGATTTTAACCTATGTAAAAAGGTTTTGTCATATGTATGTCTTGTCATTAGTCTGTTTAATACTTTTAACCCTTTCGCATTCCATTTTATTTCATGATGCCAAGGTTTCTTTGGTATCTCAGGGAAGATGTTTATGAGATTTGTTCCTTTGTTTGTACATTTTTCCTTATAGTCCTCGTTCCATTGCTCTTCTATTTTCTTTTTTTATTTCCCTTAGAGCTTCTTTGGTGCTTAGTTTGCGACGTTTTTTCAGTGGCAACGTCTATTTCAGAAGTGACCGGAAACTCTTGTTAAGGTCGAGTCCCCAGTTTTGGTTTTAACTTATTTAGGAATGGTGAGATAGGAACACTTGGTTTAAACAATGATTGTAGGATTATAGGCTATTTACATGAGATTGCTGAGTATTTACAGGATTATAGGCTATTTACATGAGATTGCTGAATATTTACAGAATTATAGACTATTTACATTGAAGAGTTTTATAACAAGGGTTAGCGTGCGCTAACAGAAATATTATTGAATTTTATTGCCTTTATCAATAGGTCTATTATTACATTAAATTAATATATTTTTACAAATTACGGTGACTTGTAGGAGTCTTCGGTACGTTCTCTGCTTCCGGAATCTTGGTGAGCTGCCTCTTCGTGCATGCAGATTTTTCACGCATCTCCACCTAACCAATGGGATCTGAATTCGGAAAAGATTTATTTTTATAATATTATATAACGAGGCAAGAATGTTATAAACTTACTTAGCCGTGCAAGAATACCATCCTTCTGGGCTGTAGGACAAAATGATATTATCTCAAAGTATATTTTTTATGCACTTTGTACCATTAGCTTGACCTAAAAATATTAAAGAAATAAAGGATAATATAAGAATTAAAAGCTATTGTAATTAAGACAAGACAACGTTTTAATACATTTGAAAATTACTTACCTGCGAAATGTAATATTGATCAAAGCACTTTTGTTTGAGCTCGAAAATAACTAATCACAGCAATGCCACTCCTTTAAAAGTTAAACCGCCATTAAAATCCGCGGAAAAACGGCGCATGCCTTCGAGAAATAGAAAAGGAATACTGAGCAAGAAAAAAAATATCAATCCCAATCTCTCTTTTTGTTCTCTTCCCTTTGTCACGATGGCGCTTGCCAAGGCGCTGCCATCATCGCAGTCGATTAGGGAACTGGAGGGATACAATATTGTCATATGACATGTTGTTTTATATTTGTGTGCAGCTCATCGATGTGTGTGTGCAGACCGCTGCCCTACAGTGCACTATGCGGTAAAAGTCCTGTTTTACTGGCATTAATTATTACTTAAAAATGACGTAACATTTCAAAGTTTTGTTTTTGGAATTTGGTTTATAATATTTAAAGGATTTCTTTTTGAAAAAATGGGCATAGTCGCGCCTTTTTTCAGAAAATAAATTTTTATACCCGTTACTAGTAGGGTAAAAGATTAAAGATTTTAAATCGGACCATTCATTAAAAAGATATGCGCAATCAAAGTTTTATATCTCCACAGCGTTCTCTCTTGTTTTTTATTAAGAATATGCACAAGAAAATGTATTTTTAATTGTTCTGACAAAAAAAGAAATTTAATACGAAAAAACAAGAGAGAACGCTATAGTCGGGTGCCCCAACTATCAGATACCAGTTGACAGGAGTCTTCAGAATGATCGTATACCAAGCAATTGGAGCAGTACTTGTGGATATGTACTTCCTGGAGCCGTTTCTCGACACTAAGACGCAGAAAACGGTGTCATTCAGACTCGACATTGGTAGGATTTAATACCTCGTGAACGTCTGCCATCCAAGGCGGTATAAGGAACCCAATAGTCGGATGAATTATTGGTAGGAGGTACTTTTTGTACATGGTTCAGATTGGATAATTTGCAAGATTCATGAGTGTTGAAAATTTGTGCTGAGAACGACGAAACTTTGTGAGGGATTGAGTCGGACACTGGCCTGGGAGGAATTGTAGAATTGTTGCTTGGATGCAACAGCGTATTATGGTGATTTTGGCAAGTGAAGCAGTTTTGGACGTTTAATATTCAAAGGATTTCTTTTTGAAAAAAAGGGCATAGTCGCGCCTTTTTTCAGGAAAAAAATGTTTATACCCGTTACTCGTAGAGTATAAAGTATATCTATTCTTGATCAGGATCACTAGCCGAGTCGATCAAGCCATGTCCGTCTGTCGGTCTGTATGAACTCTGAAACCATAAAAGCTAGAAAGTTTGAATTGATAAACCGAAATTAAAGCATACAATGATCAATAGGTTTAATGAATAATTAAAATTAGTTCCATTTAACATTTAATTCTCAGAATTGTTTTTTCATCAGAGAAATTGTGAAAATTTTGGGAGTTTCAACTTTGGCATCGAATTCCAAAGACATGGGCAATGATTCAATGATGGGCACTATTTTTTAGTAGTTCCGTAATGTATTGAGAGTAGGTCCTAGCGAAAATAATAAAGGCAAGTTCAATTATATAGGCCACGTAATTCAAAACGTCGGCAAACATCGTTTTATAGTATTCTTAGCTATTCCGAGGAACTTGTAGGTGATGGCAAATAATTTTGTTTGGGACTTTTACTCAGGAACACCCAAATATCATGGAAAACTTGAAATGATTCCAAGACATTTCACAAAGTTTACTTTTGTGTTCCTGTGTTACAGTTTTATATGTATCTCCCCCCTTAAGACAACTCTAATGAAATCTATGAACTATTTGCATACTACAACTATTATATTTACAAAACAAAGCATTTTAAAAAACCGTCTTGAAAAAGTTAGCTTAAAAAAACCCCCTGCAAACCGTCTAACCTGACAGTGGTACCAATTTGTTCGAACTTTAAAATACAAAATTTCGGAGTAGTTAACGAATTAATTAAAAAACGGTACACAGATAAAAACAATAGAGAACGCTATAGTTGGGTGCCCCGCCTATCAGATACCCGTTACATAGCTAGTAACGGAGTGCAAGAAAGATAAAAATATAAAACTTTGATCGCGAATAACTTCTAAATGAATGGTCAGATTTGTACAATTTCTTCAATATTTCGATAGGAATTGATAAACACCATTAAATTGCATTTTTTTCTTTTAAAAAATCATTAAAAATGTTGGCGCCAGACACTTTTAAGGCGATTGTGGGCATTGGAGCACGCGTAGCACCTTGATGAAACAAACTTGTGCTTTGTGTTAACAAAATTATAACTCTGTTTTAGGTCCAGTGTAAACTGGGTCTTGCAACGAGCTAAATAATTTTTACAACAGTGGGCGTTAAGCACGGTAAAATCAGATCAATTACTTAAGTATCGAGAAAAGGCACATTGTGATCCGGAAACTCTAAACTTTTTGTAGAGTCTGGAGTTAACAATTTTAAGTCGTGCCAACTCTTTGTTAAAGCCTAGTACTCACTTCGGCTAAAACTGCTAGCTAAGCATAGGAGTAAGCGAGAGGCAAATAGGTAGCTAAAGCCCTTAGCCGGGAACTTTTTTCACCGCGGTACTCAGATGAGCTAAGGAAATGGTAGGAAAATACCAAAAATATACCAGATTTAGGGGATGAATTCCGCTGGACGCCTTTAGCCGCGGCCCAAAGAATAGAAAATTTGATCTTTGGCTGTGTTTGTGCAGAAGCGGTGTACCAATAGCAAATTATAAATGGATGAAAAACCCCGAAAACCAATGGAAAACTGGCTGTAGGAGTTGCGGCAATACATATCGCCATGCCAACAGCAAATTTAGTTCTAAGCTAAGTGTAATACAAATTTGTCATTTTTTTTAAATTGGCGCCAGTTGATTTGTTTGCTGTTTGTAAACCTAGCTGATTTACAATATGACCATGCTACATGCAATGCGGAAGAACTCTGAAAACTTCGGTCACACTACAAAAGAATAATATTTTACGACTAGTGAAACTCTTAGCCAAACTGAGTACTAGGCTTAAGCCACGTAGGTTGGTTTGGGATTATAGGATAAAAGGTAGGAACGCATGTATCAAATACTGCGTTTAATCTCTAAAGATTATAAAATGAAAGACAGATTTTTAAGGAAATACGACTACAGCCCAAACCGTAAGAGCTAGAACAGCCAAATTTTTGCACAGTATGCCCACTAAGATCCGACATGTCCCCCCAGTGATCCCAATCAGCTCCAACATTAATATTTGGAAGCTCAAAATTTGGTCTATTTGATTGCTTAACTTCTAAAGAGGTTGGAATTTTGAAATTTGGAATTTGCCGAATTTTAGGTATTGAAAAGACCTAATTAGATTTCTAAATGAAATTTCGATATCCCCCATAATTTGGGGGCTACATTTAAAGTTAACTTTTCGATTTCAAAAATCCAAACCGCTGCTTCGATCAAGATGATTTTTGGATCATTAGTTATTCTATGGCCCAAATGCTTAAGTGCTGTGTGGAAAGGGGAGGGGAAAGGTGCAATTTAAGTTAAAATTTGTTTTGGGTTTTAAAATCTTATATCTTATCTGCTCTGATAAATATGATTTTCGATCAATAGTCAGTTCTGTGGATCAAATGCTTAGGTTTTTTTTTCAAAAAGTATTTTTCATTTTGTAGCAGAAATAGGAGCCCCATTTAATTTCGGCCATGGAAGAAAATAGACAAACTTACTACATATTTTGTAAGGAAAGGCAAAATCTTAAGATTCGAATTTCTGAACAAGTAAGGAAGTTTTATCTGTAAGCAATCAAATACGTTACTTCTTCAGATATGTAGGCATGTAGGTATATTGGGATATGTTTTGATTTGTATTGTGTGTGTGTTTCTATTTGAAAGTAGATAATGTGTTTAAATACCGAAAGAGGCAAAGAAGAGAAAGAGAAGACGTCAAGAAAGTGCTCCGCCAAGCCTATCAGAAAATCCGTGAACACAAAGCACCTTAAAAGCTAAATCAAGTGATATTGCGTGTGTGAAGTCTGTCGCCACGCGAAGGACCTAATACTCTTGCCTTATACCCAATCCTAACGCCGCAAAACAAATTAAACTAATTTGGTAAAATCTGTGTTGTTTTTGTTTCTGCACTTGTTTGGTGAGATAAGCTATCAAGCTGCATCTTCGGAGTTATTGAGAGATTAGCGCTACCAGATTACAACCAGCAGTAACTAATCAGCTGAAGCCTCCACTTACAAGCAGTGCATTACAGTCAAGCAGTGATAAAGCAGTGATTCTGTTAACTGATCAAGCAGTTCACTACAGATTCTACATAATATGGGTGACCATGTAAAAAAGGCAAAAATCGAAACTGGACCTGCAAGTACAGCTGAGCTGAAAAGGAAGGTCCGAGATTCAGATGTGCCCACCCCTTCACCTTCAACACTCATGACCCTTTTTAACCAACGTTTCGATGAGCAGGCTATTCAGATGCAGGAATGAGGGGAACCTGCAAAGCAAATAAAGTTCTTACAAAGTTCGTAATTCCGTTAAATAAATTCCGTTAGATCGCGGCTGCGTCAGATCGACACGCCGGCTCTACGAAGCAGTGCAAAAGAAGACATCGATATATAAGC
This sequence comes from Drosophila pseudotakahashii, assembly GCA_035046095.1. Classification (NCBI taxonomy): domain Eukaryota; kingdom Metazoa; phylum Arthropoda; class Insecta; order Diptera; family Drosophilidae; genus Drosophila; species Drosophila pseudotakahashii. The sequence goes on along the minus strand of JAWNOE010000233.1, from coordinate 31,528 downwards.
GCAATAACGGCAGATTGGAATCAGCAGGGCGCCCTCTTCTCCTCGCTTCCGCTTTGTGGTGTGGTTCTGGTATGCAAAATTGAGTGAGTTACCAAGTTGTGTGCGAGACAAATATTACCGATTTTGTTCCTATTGCATAATTGTTTGGGGTGGTGAGTTGCGGAAGCCTTAGTTTTACAAGTTGCTGAATTTGCGAAAAGATCGTCACCAAACCCTTAGGTCTGTTCTGCAGAATTTTAGGAAAGATTCGCAAGCTAGGAAGACTATAATTTATCTCAAAAAAAGGTTGGACCAAGTGGAGGAATTACGGAACGCTTTTCGGGAGACGCACTCGGTGATCGTTAATTTAGATGGATTTGATGATTCAAGTTACGCCACGAAGAATTTACAATCAGAATTCGAGGAGCGTTACATGGACGCCTACTGCGCTCTCGCCGAAGACTTCGACAAGCTTGGACCAGAAACTACTACGCCACCAGCAGCAGCCAGGAACGCCGATCCGGAGTTGCGAGTAAACATGCCGCAAATGACGGTACCTAAATTTTCGGGTGCGTGTGTGGACTGGCCAGGCTACTACGATGCCTTCAGAAGCCTAATACATAACAACCACAATTTGAGCAATGTCCAAAGATTGCACTTTCTCAAGGATTCGCTGCCAATTGGTCGTGACAATGACATTCGTCAAATGCAGCTCACGGATGTAAACTATGCAGTGGCGTAGGGAATGATGATCAAGAGGTACAATAATCCTCGACTCGTTTTCTCGCACCATATGAACGCAATTTATGCGTTGCCCAGATTACAGAAAGATACTACCGATTCTATACGGTCGATACTAAGCACGGTCAATGTTTGCCTAGCTGCCTTCCACCGCGTTCAAGCCTTGGACGGGGAATCGCAGCACTGGTTGGCGCATTACGTAGCATCATAGCTGCCCAAGGAGACAACCAAGGAAGCTCTGCAACGTTTCCGTCTTATAAGGATTTGGAATCATTTCTGAACGATCGGCTAGTCATAATGGATGCGATTGAGAATCGAACCTCGACCAAACGCGTGCAAGTGCATAATGCACAGGAGCATGCAAAGCGTTCGAATAACACATGTTATCACTGTGGCGGCGACCACATCTTGCGTCGTTGTCCATTTTTCTTGCAATTGGACTGTTACAGGCGCAAGGACATAGTCAGCAGGGCTAAATTATGTGTCAATTGCCTGAGTAAGTCGCATGCCCTGTCTCGCTGCACCAGCAGCCAGTTTGCGGTCAGCGTCATCATACGTTGTTGCATTTCCCGGTTCAGGCTCAGAACCAGCCTTCGAATTACGCTCAATCGCATCCTGCCCAGCCGCCGGCACCGCAGTTTGTGACGCCGGCATCCATGGAAACAGTTTCGGAGCAGAATCCGCACGCATCCTACAGATGTCATTCGGCGACGTCATCCGAATTTTCCTCGAAGAATGTACTTCTCGCTACGGCTCGTATTATGGTACAAAATCCGACCAACGTTGTTCAGTCCCTTCATTTGAAACGATCGGCAGCCAGAGCATCCATTTTTGGTGTAGGTCAAGGGAGCGGTGTTCGCTGCAAGTATACGGCTAATTTTAAAATTAACAGTCTTATTAATCCCCATTTTTCATTAGATGTTAATTCCGCATATGTGCTCAATTCTGTAACATCCTGCCTCCCCAGGCTTAGCTTTTCGCCGCAGCGATGGAATCACATACAAGGGCTCCCGTTGGCAGATCCGAATTATTACCGATCGAAACGAGTTGATCTCATCTTGGGAGTGGACTTGTTGGCACAAATCATGTTGCCGGATACGAGGATTGGGTTGCCAGACGAGCCCATAGCTCAAAATACTCGTTTGGGATGGATACTATCGGGGCGAGCAGAAGGAGTTAGGAACTCTACGGAATTACGCTGTCATCTAGCAACTTTGAACACTGAGTCATTGCTCAAGCGATTCTGCGAAGTCGAGTCAGTTTCTGATCGCTCGACAGGAACAGAAGAGGATCTCTGGTGCGAAACATTTTTTCAGAAAACTCATGTGCGTCGATCAGACGGCCGCTACGTGGTACGATTGCCCTTAAAAACATATTTGGATCCAGCAATGGTTTTGGGGAGATCTCATCAAATGGCGCTGAATCGATTTATGCAGCTAGAGCGGCGTCTGTCAAACAATCCGGAGCGGTGGAACAAATATGTGGAGGAGATCGAGGAGTACTTTTCGCTTGAGCAAATAGCGCCTGCGGTGGGCACTGAGAGCAGTCTAGTGAAGCGCACATCTGCCAATAGGCACGTAGCTTCATGCGTGCTCCCGCACCATGCGGTCTTCAAGGAGGAACTCCATTCGACCAAACAGAGAATTGTTTTTGACGCCTCCTCAAGGACTAGTAACGGGCGATCATTGAACGACATACTTTGTACCGGACCCACTTTGCAGAACGACATGTCGTCGGTTATACTCAACTGGCGGAAATATCGTTTCGTTTTCACGGCGGATATACAGAAGATGTATCGCTGTATAGATGTTCACCCAGATGACGCCCAATATCAGCGGATTTTATGGCGGGCGGCGGATGGAGCCATCAACGTTTATGCATTATCGACACTAACCTTTGGGACGGCTTCAGCACCGTTCACGGCTATCAGTGTTATTCAACAGCTGGCGAAGGATGACCAGCTTTCATTCCCTAGGGCGGAGGAGGTGCTGATGAACGAGATATATGTAGACGACATTCTTTCTGGACGACACACTATAGAAGATGCAGAGGAAAAGCGGCTTCAGGTATCGGGTGCTATAAAATCCGCGCGCATGGAGTTGCGAAAGTGGTCCAGCAACGATCCGAGACTGTTGCGCTCGATTCCGTCAGAGTACCATTGCAGTCAGACCCTGTTAAGTCGGGACACTACAGATCCTATAAAGGCTTTAGGAATGTATTGGCTCCCAAATAAGGACTGTTTTAAGTTCCAGATCAACTTCGACATTCCAGTCAGCTCCACTAAGAGGATGATCTTATCCAGTATAGCAAGGTTGTTTGACCCACTGGGTCTCATTGCGCCGGTCATCATTTCGGGAAAGCTAATATTGAAGGAGGTTACCATGGCCAAGAAAATACATGCGGACGGCACGCAGACGGTTCTGGACTGGGACGATGCGGTTCCTGATAATATTGCAGAGCGATGGCGAGGATTTCGAGACAACTTGCTAAGGATCGGCGAGATAAGCATAGATCGGTGGATCCATTACACCCCATCTTCAATATCATCAGTTCAGATGCATGCGTTTTGCGATGGATCTTCCACATCTTATGCAGCTGCTGTGTATCTACGGGTGGAGCATCAGGATGGAAGGTGCTATTCTTCCCTGATGGCTGCAAAATAAAAGGTTACTCCTGCGAAGCCCTTAACTATACCTCGAACAGAGTTAAGTGGAGCGGTATTAGCCATCAAATTGGTAAGGTGGCTAACTTTGGCTAAGGGTCTGAGTTCCTTTCCGGTCCAGACTCTCTATTGGACGGATGCTACAATTGTACTACACTGGTTGCACGGGGACGTCAATAGATGGAAGACCTTTGTCGCGAATAGGGTCGCCTTCGTTTTGGATCATTCTTCGCCAGTTCAGTGGAGACACGTGGGCACTTCCGAAAATCCAGCGGACTGCGCTACACGAGGGCTCTCTCCCAGCGAGCTAAAGAACTTCGAGCTGTGGTGGCGAGGGCCAGAGTGGCTCGTGCGCAATCAAGACTTTTGGCCATCGACAGATTTCGGACAAGTTGGCGTTGGCGACGCCGCGTTAGAGGCGAAGGTGGCTAAAGTGCGCGTTCACCATGCAGTCGCGCACCCATCGTTTCTTGAGCGATTTTCTACGCTCAGCCAGGCTTTACGAGTCACAGGGTACATCATGCGTTTTAAGAACAACGCTGCCGGCAAGGAGGAGAAACGCTTTGGACCCTTAAGTGTTGAGGAGCTCGACTACGCTTTGTTAGCGGTCGTGCGGATCGTACAGCGCGAGTCGTTCGCAACCGACTTGTCTGCAGTTAGCAACTCCAAAAGGTTGCCCTCCCGAAGCAAGTTACTAAATTTGTCCCCGGTCTTAGTGGAAGGCATTTTGCAAGTGAGGGGACGACTTCGCCATTCTAGTTTGTCACACGAACGTCGTCATCCAATAATCCTGCCAAGTTCTCACCATTTTACAGAATTAGGAATACGTCATTCACACTATCTAACGCTACACGGAGGTGCGCTGCTGACTTTGGCGCACGCGCGACAACGATTTTGGATCCTGACCGGATGGCAAGCTGTTCGAAGGGTTATACGAAAATGCGTTCGCTGCTTCAGAACGCGACCAACTACTGCGACTCAGCTTATGGGAGACTTGCCCGTTCATCGAGTCAACCCTCCTAGTCGACCATTCATCGCAACTGGTGTCGACTACACAGGCGCGATCGAGATTAAAGCAGCACGTCTACAAGGCACTAGCTTCTACAAGGGATATATCGCCGTTTTCGTTTGTCTCGCAACAAAGGCGGTGCATTTGGAGGCTGTGACAGGTCTCACCACGGAGCATTTCTTACTGGCTCTGGACAGGTTCACCGGGCGACGAGGAATGGTTCAGCACCTTTACAGTGACAACGGTACCAACTTTGTTGGTGCAGACAACGTGATGAAGGCGGTGTACAGGCAGCTGCGAGCTGATTACGAGCAGGTCATTGCCCCCAAGCTTGCGGCGCAGCGCACACAGTGGCACTTCAATCCTCCTCTGTCACCCAACTTTGGGGGGCTTTGGGAGGCCAATGTAAAGTCGGTTAAACACCATCTAAAGAGGGTCATCGGAGATCGGCGGCTTACATACGAAGAGTTGTCCACGGTGCTCGTAACCATAGAAGCGTGTCTCAACTCAAGGCCGCTTTGCCCTCTGACAGCGAATGCGGACGATCTAGAAGTGCTCACCCCCGCTCACTTCCTCATCGGAGACTCAATGCTGGCGCCGCCGGAATATCAACCGCAATCCAGATCCATCGCAGAGCAGTTTCTTATCCAGCAGGCGATGATACGACATTTCTGGAAGACTTGGAGTCGTGACTGGTTAGCGCATCTACAACAGAGACCAAAGTGGTGCCAGGAGGATGAAAGTTTTCGGCTCGACGACCTTGTCATCATCAAGGACGACCGGATCCCACCGTCGCGATGGTTGCTCGGGCTTGTTATGGAGTTGCACCCAGGGACGGACGCACTGGTCCGGGTGGTAACACTTAAAACCAAGCAGGGACAGCTAAAGCGATCCGTGACAAAGCTCTGTCCTCTGCCAATTCGGGCTTAGGCGCACTCACTTGTACACCCCAATTTGTAGACTGTAGCTTGCGCACACATCTTGCTCTCATCTCTCCATATTAGATACCGAGGACACACGCCCAAGCTAGCTTATCACCCCCACATCCCAGAGGAACAGGACAAGCGAGGATGTCTCATGCTGAGTCTAGCATTGGCGGGCGGCATGTTCAGTTTACTACGATAGTTTGAGAGCGACCCGATCAGCTGATCGTTCGCTCATCTGGACCTGTGTATAGCGAGAGCATAAGAAGAAACGAGAAAAAGAAGAGGGAGTCAGTACGGTCGAACCACGCTGAACGCACGCCGTCGGTCTAACGAATTTAGAAAACTTTGTCACACGCTTGTACATACATTGAAGATCAGAATAATTATAACGTTTTGAAGTTATCTTGTCGTGTTTGTCTTTGCCTGGGACCCCTCTTACAATGACCCCTTGTTGACCTAATACAAGGGGACACAACTAAACACCCTTAATCTTCAACTTTTGGGCTTTGATGCTGCGACTCCGTTCTACGTTAATAAGCAGCTCACAAACCAAAACTACACAATTTTCAAGGAAGCGATGCGCCTCAAAAAGCTTCGGCGGCTAGCAGCAGTCTTTTCCCGACGGGGTCTGGTACACATTAAGCATCAAGCCGGAGGTGAAGCCATACCCATCGAAAATCTCCAAAAACTTATTGACGTGGCTCCACAACATACCTCCAACCCGTCCGATGCCGCAACCCAGTCAACTGCAGAACCTGAAAGCTCCTTTCGCGGCTAATATTTCTAGTTTGTATACATTTACTAACGTTCCTTTTTTACTTAGTATAACTAACAAAATTATATTTATTATTTTTTGGTGTGTAGGTTACGCTTTTTATACCATTTTAATTCTGCATATAACTTTGGCGCGCAACAGTTTGCATATTATACAAAAAAAACCAAATGGGAGATGAATCCCATATAGGAACAGCAGGGACAAGCAGTCATGTAATGATAAAAATTTTAAGTAATACACAAACGGGTCTTAAGGTATGTCACATCAATGCCCAAAGCTTAACTAAGAAAATGGATAAATTCAAAAATATGTTTGTTCGTTCTAATGTGGATGTTATTTGCGTCTCAGAAACATGGTTTGACCCGGGTATGTCTGACCTCATTGTTGACTGTGGCGGATATAATTTATTTCGATCTGATCGTGTTGGCCACGGAGGGGGTGTTGCAATTTATGTTAACCAAAGACTGAACTCTAAATTTATTTGTAGCCATCCTGTTGGTAGTGCCATCGAGTATATATTCCTTCAAATCACATCTAATAAAAGAACAAATAGAACAGTTCCTTACTCTGATGAAATCGACATATTAACAAACTTAAGTTTACAGTATACCAACATCATTCTAGCAGGCGATCTAAATAGCAATATGTTAATTGAGCATCACCTCTCGGATAACATGGCAGCACTAGGACTGCATCTAGTTAACTCCAAACACGCGACCCATTTCTAATGCACAACCGAAACATTGTTAGACGTATTTTTTGTTAATGACAACTCTAAGATCCTTCTATATAACCAAATTTCTGTCCCGGTATTTTCAAAACATGACCTAATTTTTTTAACATATAATCTTGACATTCAAAATGACCTTTCCATAGAATATAGAGACTTTAAAAACCTAGATATGAGGAAACTATTTAATTTAATATATTCCATGACCACGGTGGACTCTCAAGTCAACAAATTACAGTCTAGTGTTGTCCAAATTTACAACAAAATAGTACCACTTCGTAAGAAGTCCTTCAGGCCAAGTGAACAACCCTGGTTTGATGAAAGCATTAAAAATACAATAAAACTGAGAAACCTGGCATACAACAAGTGGAAGCGATATAGGACAAATTATCTTTATGAAAAATTTAGGAAACTTCGTACGAAGGTCCACACCTCACTAGACCAGGCCAAACGCTTACACTACCGCTTAAAGTTTGAAGGGGTAGTAAATACCAAACAAACTTGGTCAGTCCTAAAAACGCTAGGGATTGGAAAGAAACCCATTACCCGTCAATCACACATTGATGTTAACCACTTCAATAACTTATTCGTTAATGTCCCAGTACCTGATATCGTTTCTAACTCTCACCTGAACACAACTCCTTTACTCAACTGTGATAATAGATTTAGCTTTTTGTGTGTTAATCAAGGTGATGTCCTTGAAGCTATACTCAAAGTAAAATCAAATGCCACAGGAGGTCAGTCGAGCCCCACCCCGCATTACTCCGATCATGTTAATTTTTTTTTCAAAATTTCGTGCTAATTTGGTGCTAATTTCGGGCCTAATTCGCAAATTTCGTGCTCGAGTGAAAAACATTTTTTTAAATACCCAAAATGCGGGGTGTAGAACGGCAAACGGCCTACACCCCGCATCAAGTTCTGATCATACTAGATGAAAATGAAGTACCACATAATTTCGTGCTAATTTTGTGCTGGCTAAATCCAAAAGCTCGACTTTCGTGCTCAACGGGAAATTTTTTTTTTAATTTTCAAAATGCATCAAGTTTTGATCATACTAGATGAACATGAAGTACCATATAATTGTACCCGTTTATGTTATTAGTCTAAAATTAAATTCTTTGAATTGTACATAATTCTATCGTTAAAGATGCCAAAGAAGATTTTTATTACACAAACAAAACTTCTGCACTCTTCAGTAAATTATCTGTAAGGATTACAAATGCTTGCATTAAATTCGTTAAATTGTCCTTTCTTATTACTTCTATAGTTCATCCTTCCTGTTGACTCTTCAGCAATAAAATTAAATAAATTCGTATTAAATAAAAAAAAAACAAATTAATAATTTTATGATACACAAATAATATTTATTATATAATATAAAAAAGGTAAGTTTAAAAATTGTGCTAAGTTGACCTCACCCGTAAAAGTCTATATAAGTAATTTTAGTTATCACTGCGGTCGGCAGTCCACGTAGTGACAAATCTCACAGAGAGTGTACGCGAGGAGACTACTATTTATAGCCGCAAAGTTGAAAACCAATACGATAGTCCGATCAAGTTATACAACTTACGAAAGGTACTGTTATTTTGGTACTAAGACTTTTTAGAAGTCTATGGGCTTAGGATAAATTACGGTGAAAGTATAAAAAAGAAAATTTAGAAAAAAAAAACGTTAGGGTGGATCTAAACGCATTTATATTTATACCCGTTACTCGTAGAGTAAAAGGGTATATTGTATTCGTGCAAAAGTATGTAACAGGGAGAAGGAAGCTTTTCCGACCCTATAAAGTATATATATTCTTGATCAGGATCACTAGCCGAGTCGAACTAGCCATGTCCGTCTGTCCGTCTGTCCGTCTGTCCGTCTGTCCGTCTGTCCGTCTGTCCGTCTGTCCGTCTGTCCGTCCGTATGAACGCTGAGATCTCGGAATCTATAAAAGCTAGAGGATTGGCATTTTGCATGCATATTCTTGGAGTTCCTACGCAGCGCAAGTTTATTTCAAAAAGGTGCCACGCCCCCTCTAACGCCCACAATCGCCCTCCACCATTTTTTGAATGGTGTCTGGCGCCCAGACCTTTAAATATTTTGGAAAAGTAAAAATGCAGTTTTATTGTGATTATCAATACCTATCGAATTGTAGAAGACATTTTTCAAATCGGGCAATCCATTAAAAAGTTATGAGCAAGAAATGAAACAGCCACTAGATGGCGCTAGTAGCTTTGACGCGTGAATATAATAATCTCTCTCCCACTCCCTTTAGCTGAGTAACGGGTATCTAATAGTCGAAGTACTCGACTATAGCGTTCTCTCTTGTTAAATTTTATTTTTTTCTTAATTGAAATACGCGTCAAACGGGCCTAGTATTGTCCCAATCGGACAATCTGTTCAAAAGTAATAGTTTTATACAATTTTTGGGTCACTTTCAAATTGAAACCTAAATGAGGGTTTGTCGGTTGGCTTAAGAAAAATTTAGAAAATAAAAAATATTCGTCACAAAAGTTGATATCAGAACTTTTGTATGTTGAAGTTTTTTAACATAGTTATGTGTTTTTGTTTGATTAAACATTGAACAAGAAAGGAAGTTCCTTGCAGTTTAAAGAAATGCATAAGATTCAATGTTCGAGAAAAAAGGACCACAGAGTTGGAAAATTTGAAAAATTTTGTTTTTTACCAACTTTGAAAGAGTTTTACAGGCGAACGGATTTTTGGTTTGTTATGGATACAAAACTTTTGAGAAGTGCAAGTAATTATCTTTCGAAACTAAGATTCAATTTTGTAACAAAATTTATATAACATTCTTTGCAACATTTTATATTTCGGCATAATGTGATCGGCGATGTCCCTGGGATATCAGAGAAATTATTGTCTTTCTTATCCGAAATCACCTAACAGTGTTTATTACAACCCGCGGATTAGTTAAAACATCGAAATTAAAGCTTGATTTGGGCATCGCATAAACGCATTAATTGTCGGCACTGCCAACCCCGTTAAAATTCATATTCTATTGCTAATACTTGTGCGTTTGACAGATTCAGTCAAGTTATGATGAAGTTGATTCGTATTGAATGGGTCAGGGACAGCATCGTCCATTGGGAATCGCTTTACTCCAAGTTTTTAATTCGGTTGTCATCAAAAGGTAAGAGTATTCGACGAATCTTGAATACAAATCTTATAAAATACTTATTTCTGCTTCAGGCATCACTAGCAATACTTATGCAGAGCGAGCTACGGTTATACTTAGCACCCAAGCGCCTAAGGTCGCTGAAAGGAAGGCAGACGTAATGCTTGTCGACTGTAATACAGTAGCTGCTGAGCTCATCAACCCATTATTGGGGAAAAATGGCCCCATTCATGAGAAAACATCATGTAAAAACTGCGAAATGAGTCACAAAAATATACTTGGGACGATAACGATAAATGCGGATGACCTTAGCAGGTTGGATCTTATTGTTGACGAAATGTTGCAGTCAAAAGATGAGGATTGCAAACTTTGCAGTGGCAAAGCTAGGACTAGCTTTGAAATTATTGGTACGGATAAATTTATTATTATTAGTCATATTTATTCAAACAAATCTTTTACTTTACAGAAAACTTCATTATTATAGATCTATGCACTATGACAGACACAAGGTGCGAGGAATCCCTAAGCGCTATTCCCACAAGTTTGGATTTAAAAAGATTTGGGAAAAAATACTCATTGGAGGGTTTCGTTCGATACCAAGCTGACTCAATTCCTTCCAGACCGTCAACAAGGAAGACTGCCATACCGGCTAAGGTTAATGTGTTAGACATGCCTCTTGCAGGACATTACACGGCCGTACTATACCATAACAATGGATGCTGGACGGAAATAAATGATAACGCTAGAAAGGAAAAATCTTTCAAAGAAGCTTGTTTCTTCCCTGAAGTTTTAATATATAGCGAAATAAAATAAGCGAAGTACTCTCCTAAGCTGTCTGTCTTGGGAAATTTTTTTGGGAAAAGAAGCGTTTTTTTGTTCGTTATTTTTTTAATTTAAACTTATTATACAATGTACTATTTACATAGTTGTATTCGTATACAATATACAACGTATACAACGAATACAATATACCCTTTTACTCTACGAGTAACGGGTACAATTATGAGGTACTTCATGTTCATCTAGTATGATCAGAACTTGATGCGGGGTGTAGGCCGTTTGCCGTTCTACACCCCGCGTTTTAAAAATTAAAAAAAAAAAATTTCCCGTTGAGCACGAAAGTCGAGCTTTTGGATTTAGCCAGCACAAAATTAGCACGAAATTATGTGGTACTTCATTTTCATCTAGTATGATCAGAACTTGATGCGGGGTGTAGGCCGTTTGCCGTTCTACACCCCGCATTTTGGGTATTTAAAAAAATGTTTTTCACTCGAGCACGAAATTTGCGAATTAGGCCCGAAATTAGCACCAAATTAGCACGAAATTTTGAAAAAAAAATTAACCTGATCGGAGTAATGCGGGGTGGGGCTCGACTGACCTTTCTCAATTCTGACTGTCGCAGAAGTTGGGGACTTTTGAATTTAATCGTTTAAGAACAAAAACAAATTAATACACGCGTGCTAATCTACTTAAAACCCTTGTCCTTAAGAAATATGAAATAGCCCCACGTTGGGCGCCAATTCTGTTACGTGGGCATATTAGTGCCCTAGTCCTGAAAGGACTAGGCAAATCTCGGTCGTTCTCTATTACTTCCTTTTTTCAAATTCCAGACGTGTTGAGTACCCTGTATCAGTTTTGGGTTAATGTATGTATCCCAACTACGGAAAGCCTGTAGCACCAAGATAAAACTAAAATAAATTAAATAAATTTAATTAAACTACGGAAAGCTATCGGTAAATTTACGCCACTCTTTATTCTATCGTACATTTTAATTTTTGCAGTATCACTGGGTGTTACATGAGGGATTTTCCAGGTAATATTAGTCATTTCCAAAACATATGTATGGTTTGCTTTGTTTTTAACATATACATCATCCAGATTTTTTGTCAGCAAAGGTACAAGTTCATGCTTACAATTCAGTAAAACTTTTCTATAATCCTCAGCAAACCCCATTCCATTTTTTAAGGGTAGCAAGAAATTAAAATTAGCTTTTGTAAACATATAATTTCCACCACTCCATCCAGCATTTAAAAGTTTGCGACTATCCTGACGACTTTCCGATAGATAATTTTTAAGTGTGCTGCTCATACCAACAAACCGTGTTCTATCAATTTCGTATCCATTTATTTCATATCTAATTTCATCAATAAAATTTGCCATACAATTATTGCGAAACGTAACATCGATATTATCAGTGGTGCTTGTACCATCGGCTGCTACTCTCTTAACAACTCCTTGAAAATTAAGATAGCTTTCGTGAGGGAGTACATACTGTAGAAAGTACTCCAAGTGAAATAGGGTCGCCAGTAGAAAGGGTGTCATTTCCCCCGCCATCAAGAATAATATCTGAGTTGTATTTAATGTTCCTTTTTATTTTAGTTTATTTAATTGTTTAATTGGAGCAGCCGTTGTTGCCGCTCCAAGCTCGTAAGAGGTTCTTTTTGAGCCCAATTTACTTAGGAGGTAAAGAGGTCTAAGTCTCGTAGCGGCGCTGCCAACAGCGGCAGCGGAGAGACGTCCTATATATTCTTATATTCAAAAGTATATAAGCTATGCTCACTTAGTCTGGAGCGCGGAGATATATGCACATACCGCTCGTATTGCAATGATGCTGACACTTGCACTTTCATCGTGCGGGCCAAGGCACAGCGAGCGGTTCGCATTTCGGGCATTTATTTTGATGACCGAGACCTTGAATTGTATAAACACTGTACTCTTGGTACAGTGGGTGCTCGATATATATATTTAATATAAGTGCATACTACATCTCCCTCCTTTTGAAAAATAACGAAATATAATGAAGTTATTTTCTAGTATTAATTTTACAAACTTTGAAGAAAAACTATATTATTTATAGGCAAACATTTTTTTGTATTAATTTGTTTTTCTATTTTTTTTTTTTTTGATTGTTTTATTATTATATATTTTTTTTTTATTAGTGTGTATTCTTATTTAAGATTTGCTTATTTCTCTTATTTGCTCTTATATTATGTATGGCCATACGTGATATATTTATGAAATAAAAATTGATTATGAAATAAAGAGTTTTAATCTATCTTTATGTACTATTTGCTTTTTATTTTTATTATTTATTATGGTTATGTTATCTCTGTCTCCTATTTGTTCTACTTTATAAGGACCTGTATATTTGAAATCTAACTTATGCCCTGTTTCATTTTTCAATAAAACCTGATCTCCTATTTTTAAATCGAAATCGTTACTTGTTTTGTCGTAATTAATTTTCTGTTTTAGTTTATGAGATTCTAGCATTAGTCTAGCTCTTTTAAATGCCTGTTCTAATCTAAATTTGGATTCCTTTGCATAATCTTCTATATTATAAAGGGGTTTTATTTTATATATGCTATTAAAATGTTTTGGTAGATGTTCGGAGCAGAGCGCCAGCGCCTAGTCATGCGCGCATAGGTGTACGACGGCACCTGCAGCGCTCTCTGCTTATCTTTTGTCGCCGTCTTTCTTATTCGACTAAAGCTGTCGCTTATCTATTCAGCGACTACTTTGTAGGCCTGTATATATATTAAGAGCTTGGAGCCAAGCTTACACAGTCCGTTTGCCGCTCCGAATAAACGATATACATATAATAAAACCTATTCGTGCCTGTGGCACCTGGACGATATTAATCCTAAATTCTTAAAAATTATACTGCCACAAGTTTTACCATATGTAACCTATATTTTTAATTCTGCCATTACTTTTTTAACCTTCTCTGATTTGTGGAAAATTACTAAAATCATACCAATACCCAAGGGTAACGATGAGTACAGGCCTATAGCCATTCTTCCCTATCTCTCTAAAGCTTTCGAGCAAATAATGGCATCTCAGATAAAAAAATTTACTTTAAAAAACAACCTTATGTTTAATTTTCAATCTGGGTTTCGCCCATTCAGAAGCTGCACAACAGCTATAATAAAAATCTCTGAGGATATTAGGAAAGAAGTCGACAACAGCCAAGTAACACTACTCACACTCCTCGATTTCAGCAAAGCTTTCGATTCTGTAAACCATAAAATTCTGTGCAATAAATTGACGAACCTTTTTAATTTTTCCGAAACCTCTGTTAAACTTTTGTCGTCCTATCTAAGTAACCGTCATCAATGTGTTGTCTGATCTTTTTGTGCGTCTTCATTTCTATGTACTACACGGGGTGTACCGCAAGGATCTGTTTTGGGGCCAATCTTGTTTTCAATGTATGTAAATGATTTTCCAACTGTAGTGACCCATAGTAAAGTCCATATGTATGCCGATGATGTACAATTATATGTTAGTGGAAATCTATGTCGTATTAATGACTGTATACATGCTTGTAATTCAGACCTTCAATGTATTAGCCAATGGGCACGTGCAAATGGTCTAGCTTTAAATCCCAAAAAATCTAAATGTCTGGTTATTTACAAGAAAAAAATTAAAACTGAAAGTTTACAACCAGTCCTTGTTGAGAACACAACACTATCCTATGTTGACCACGTAGTTAACCTTGGGTTCACTTTTAACAGCACATTAACCTGGAACGACCACATAAATAGAGCAGTAGGAAAAACGTACGGACTGTTAAGACAACTTAACTTAAGTCAGCAATATCTCCCACTCGAAATCAGATTATTACTTGCTAAGACCTATCTGACTCCATCTCTACTGCATGGCGTTAAAGTTTTTGGAAGCTGTAATGCTGCCAGTATTAGGAAAATGAATGTAGCATTCAACAATATTGCACGATATATATTTAACTTGAGGCCCCGGGACCATATTTCTGAATACACCAAAAAAATTTACAAAATGGATTTAAAATCTGTCATCGAAAAATTTTTCACACAAGGGAACCATCGTACCTGTTTTCTGAGTTAGGCTTTAGCGCATCTCAGAGAACTAACAATTTAATTGCAAGTCGGACTAAGTTGTCAAGTTCTTCTTACCACTTTTTTGTTAATGCTGCTCGTCTCTGGAACCAGCTCCCACATTGTTTAAAATCTATAAATAGCGCCCAAAAATATAAGATAAGCCTAACCACACACCTTAGTACAAAATCAACCTAATTATAATACTCAATTTTAATTCTAGTAAAATTAGTCTTAGTTAAAAAATTTGTAATTTAGAATAAGAAAATTGAAATACCATGCCATAACACGACGTGACTAGCACATTAAATTACTTGTAGTGCAAATAAAGAAATAATAATAATAAAAAAAAAATAAATAAATAAAATGATTACCTTCCTTTCAGCCAATGCAAAATCTTTCTAAGTTATTTGTAAAGTTAAAAACTAATAATTATCGATCATATGTGGAACCTGGAAAAATAAGATACTTCGCTACTTTAGCATGGGATGGCAATCTTTGCGTGTTTGTACAAAAGTTTTCATTACATACAAAACTAGCAATTTGAAAAAACAAATTCCAATTTACAAACAAATATATTTGTGCGCTCAATAAAATTGTATTGATAACATTGTAACTAAAAGCAAGTACAAAGATTCGCGACTTTCACATGGATCACATTCATCTCTAAAGATTATAAAATGAAAGACCGATTTTTAAGGGGATACGACTACAGCCCAAACCGTAAGCTAAAACAGCCAAATTTTTGCACAGTATTCCATTGGGGATCTAAACGCCCACTAAGATCCGACATGTCCCCCCAGCTCCAATCAGCTCCAACATTAATATTTGGATGCTCAAAATTTGGTCTATTTCATTGCTTAACTTCTAAAGAGGTTGGAATTTTGAAATTTGGAATTTGCCGAATTTTAGGTATTGAAAAGACCTATTTAGATTTCTAAATGAAATTTCGATATCCCCCATAATTTGGGGGCTATATTTAAAGTTAACTTTTCGATTTAAAAAATCCAAACCGCTTCTCCGATCAAGATAATTTTTGGAACATTAGTTATTCTATGGCCCAAATGCTTAAGTTTAAATTTTCAAGTTTTTAACATTTTTTTTAGTATTTTTAAAGAATTTATTTAGATTTTCTAAGTTATTGCGTCTCATTTTGCGGGAGCCTGCCGAGAAAGCGAAACCCAGAGAGCGGATGCCAAGAGAGCGACGGCGGAGAGAGCAACAGCCAAGAAAACTGATGAGGGCGAGGGGGAAGTGCTGTGTGGAAAGGGGAGGGGAAAGGGGGCAATTTAAGTTAAAATTTGTTTTGGATTTTAAAATCTTATATCTTATCTGCTCTGATAAATATGATTTTCGATCAATAGTCAGTTCTGTGGATCAAATGCTTAGGTTTTTTTTTCAAAAAGTATTTTTCATTTTGTAGCTGAAGTAAGAGCCCTATTTAATTTCGTCCATGGAAGAAAATAGACAAACTTACTACATATTTTGTAAGGAAAGGCAAAATCTTAAGATTCGAATTTTTGAACAAGTACGGAAGTTTTATCTATAAGCAATCAAATACGTTACTTCTTCAGATATTTAGGCATGTAGGTATATTGGGATATGTTTTGATTTGTATTGTGTGTTTGTGTGTGTTTCTATTTGAAAGTAGATGATGTGTTTAAATACAAATAAAATGATTACCTTTCTTTCAGCCAATGCTAAATCTTTCTAAGTTATTTTTAAAGTTTAAAACTAATAAATATCGATCATATGCGGAACCTGGAACAATAAGTTACTTCGCTACTTTTGTATGGGATGGCAATCTTTGCGTGTTTGTACAAAAGTTTTCATTTCATTCAAAACTAGAAATTTGAAAAAACAAATTCCAATTAACAAACAAATATATTTGTGCGCTCAATAAAATTGTATTGATAACATTGTAACTGAAAGCAAGTACAAGGATTCGCGACTTTCACATGGATCAAATTAATTAAACAAACTAAACAAATTTTTTATTAATATGCCTTCTTGTACGTTTCTCACGCGCCACATTTTAAATAATTTAGATTTAGCATTAGCAGGAAAAAAAATCCATTTTAATTCGGCGCTCTTTTAGAGCTGGCAGCTTTTTTCCAGCAACAGCAGACATTCTGCCTTACATCGTCAGCCGTTCCAAAGCCTTACGCTAGATGGCGCCGCCGTCGACATCTATCTGACCACTGACCATTCAAAGCGGCTATGTATACGCTAGACAGGGCTTAGCGTTAAGGGCGTTTGTTGGGAATAGAGTGGGCGTGGCAAACTTTTATTAGGTATAGGTATTGGCGAAGCGGTTTGAGGGCGTTAGAGGGGGCGTGGCACCTCGATGAAACAAACTTGTGCTGCGTAGGAACCCTTAGAATCCGCTTGCTCAATGCCAATCTTCTTGCTTTCATAGTTTTCGAGATCTCAGCGTTCATACAGCCAGACAGAAAGACAGACGGGCATGGCTATATGGACTCGACTAATGATCCTGATCCTTCTACCTGTTACATACTTTTGCACGAATACAATATATGCGGGGTGGGGCTTGACTGACCTCTCAGAAATTCCATGTCGTTTATTTCCTCTTATGTTACTACTTCAGACGTTAATTCTGCGTCAACTGCATTTAAAGCTCTACCTCCACGTCGGGACGGACGATTAAGCCAGTAGGTTGTGTAGTTTTTTGGAAAGACTTCGGAACTAAGCGTTTCCAATTTTAACCAGGTTTCTGTAAACACAATAAAATATTTTGGACGTTGATGTCAGTACAAACAAGTGGGCCTTGTGACGAACCCACCTAGAGGGTCACAATTATGTTTATCCTAGTTTTAAGAGAAATACCTTGAATTCTGTTAAATTATTAAAAGAGACACCATAAATGGAAATGAATATTTATAAGTTATATCTAAGTACCGGGGTGGCAACGCCAACCGATACTTGCCGAGACACCTTAAGTACTAGAAATCCCGAACCAAAATACTAGTAGAAGTAGAATACTAGAAATCCCGAAAGCGGGAAAAGGGGAGAAAGGGAAAGGGGCCACACAACTAAGGTCTCTTCTCTCGGGATCGCGAAACGGGCAAGACGTGTGCTCCGGTGTCTTCTTTTCGCAGGGCAGAAGATCGCGGGACAGGCCAGCTTAGACGCCTGACGCGATTGTTCTCGTGTTTCTAAGCGCGTGTGTTCCGACAGTTCAAGGTAGCGAGGTTCTACACTTTGTTTCGTGGGTGATCGTAAGAAAGATTAAAGTTAGAGGAGACGGACCAGTCGAGGTTAGTTAGAACAGTTCCTTACTCTGATGAAATCGACATATTAACAAACTTAAGTTTACAGTATACCAACATCATTCTAGCAGGCGATCTAAATAGCAATATGTTAATTGAGCATCACCTCTCGGATAACATGGCAGCACTAGGACTGCATCTAGTTAACTCCAAACACGCGACCCATTTCTCATGCACAACCGAAACATTGTTAGACGTATTTTTTGTTAATGACAACTCTAAGATCCTTCTATATAACCAAATTTCTGTCCCGGTATTTTCAAAACATGACCTAATTTTTTTAACATATAATCTTGACATTCAAAATGACCTTTCCATAGAATATAGAGACTTTAAAAACCTAGATATGAGGAAACTATTTAATTTAATATATTCCATGACCACGGTGGACTCTCAAGTCAACAAATTACAGTCTAGTGTTGTCCAAATTTACAACAAAATAGTACCACTTCGTAAGAAGTCCTTCAGGCCAAGTGAACAACCCTGGTTTGATGAAAGCATTAAAAATACAATAAAACTGAGAAACCTGGCATACAACAAGTGGAAGCGATATAGGACAAATTATCTTTATGAAAAATTTAGGAAACTTCGTACGAAGGTCCACACCTCACTAGACCAGGCCAAACGCTTACACTACCGCTTAAAGTTTGAAGGGGTAGTAAATACCAAACAAACTTGGTCAGTCCTAAAAACGCTAGGGATTGGAAAGAAACCCATTACCCGTCAATCATACATTGATGTTAACCACTTCAATAACTTATTCGTTAATGTCCCAGTACCTGATATCGTTTCTAACTCTCACCTGAACACAACTCCTTTACTCAACTGTGATAATAGATTTAGCTTTTTGTGTGTTAATCACTCAAATACTCAAAGTAAAATCAAATGCCACAGGCCTGGACGATATTAATCCTAAATTCTTAAAAATTATACTGCCACAAGTTTTACCATATGTAACCTATATTTTTAATTCTGCCATTACTTTTTTAACCTTCTCTGATTTGTGGAAAATTACTAAAATCATACCAATACCCAAGGGTAACGATGAGTACAGGCCTATAGCCATTCTTCCCTATCTCTCTAAAGCTTTCGAGCAAATAATGGCATCTCAGATAAAAAAATTTACTTTAAAAAACAACCTTATGTTTAATTTTCAATCTGGGTTTCGCCCATTCAGAAGCTGCACAACAGCTATAATAAAAATCTCTGAGGATATTAGGAAAGAAGTCGACAACAGCCAAGTAACACTACTCACACTCCTCGATTTCAGCAAAGCTTTCGATTCTGTAAACCATAAAATTCTGTGCAATAAATTGACGAACCTTTTTAATTTTTCCGAAACCTCTGTTAAACTTTTGTCGTCCTATCTAAGTAACCGTCATCAATGTGTTGTCTGATCTTTTTGTGCGTCTTCATTTCTATGTACTACACGGGGTGTACCGCAAGGATCTGTTTTGGGGCCAATCTTGTTTTCAATGTATGTAAATGATTTTCCAACTGTAGTGACCCATAGTAAAGTCCATATGTATGCCGATGATGTACAATTATATGTTAGTGGAAATCTATGTCGTATTAATGACTGTATATATGCTTGTAATTCAGACCTTCAATGTATTAGCCAATGGGCACGTGCAAATGGTCTAGCTTTAAATCCCAAAAAATCGAAATGTCTGGTTATTTACAAGAAAAAAATTAAAACTGAAAGTTTACAACCAGTCCTTGTTGAGAACACAACACTATCCTATGTTGACCACGTAGTTAACCTTGGGTTCACTTTTAACAGCACATTAACCTGGAACGACCACATAAATAGAGCAGTAGGAAAAACGTACGGACTGTTAAGACAACTTAACTTAAGTCAGCAATATCTCCCACTCGAAATCAGATTATTACTTGCTAAGACCTATCTGACTCCATCTCTACTGCATGGCGTTAAAGTTTTTGCAAGCTGTAATGCTGCCAGTATTAGGAAAATGAATGTAGCATTCAACAATATTGCACGATATATATTTAACTTGAGGCCCCGGGACCATATTTCTGAATACACCAAAAAAATTTACAAAATGGATTTAAAATCTGTCATCGATCGAATTATCCTCAAAACGGTACACAAAATTTTTCACACAAGGGAACCATCGTACCTGTTTTCTGAGTTAGGCTTTAGCGCATCTCAGAGAACTAACAATTTAATTGCAAGTCGGACTAAGTTGTCAAGTTCTTCTTACCACTTTTTTGTTAATGCTGCTCGTCTCTGGAACCAGCTCCCACATTGTTTAAAATCTATAAATAGCGCCCAAAAATATAAGCTAAGCCTAACCACACACCTTATTACAAAATCAACCTAATTATAATACTCACTTTTAATTCTAGTAAAATTAGTCTTAGTTAAAAAATTTGTAATTTAGAATAAGAAAATTGAAATACCATGCCATAACACGACGTGACTAGCACATTAAATTACTTGTAGTGCAAAATAAAGAAATAATAATAATAAAAAAAAAATAAATAAATAAAATGATTACCTTCCTTTCAGCCAATGCAAAATCTTTCTAAGTTATTTGTAAAGTTAAAAACTAATAATTATCGATCATATGTGGAACCTGGAAAAATAAGATACTTCGCTACTTTAGCATGGGATGGCAATCTTTGCGTGTTTGTACAAAAGTTTTCATTACATACAAAACTAGCAATTTGAAAAAACAAATTCCAATTTACAAACAAATATATTTGGGCGCTCAATAAAATTTTATTGATAACATTGTAACTAAAAGCAAGCACAAAGATTCGCGACTTTCACATGGATCACATTCATCTCTAAAGATTATAAAATGAAAGACCGATTTTTAAGGGGATACGACTACAGCCCAAACCGTAAGCTAAAACAGCCAAATTTTTGCACAGTATTCCATTGGGGATCTAAACGCCCACTAAGATCCGACATGTCCCCCCAGCTCCAATCAGCTCCAACATTAATATTTGGATGCTCAAAATTTGGTCTATTTCATTGCTTAACTTCTAAAGAGGTTGGAATTTTGAAATTTGGAATTTGCCGAATTTTAGGTATTGAAAAGACCTAATTAGATTTCTAAATGAAATTTCGATATCCCCCATAATTTGGGGGCTATATTTAAAGTTAACTTTTCGATTTAAAAAATCCAAACCGCTTCTCCGATCAAGATAATTTTTGGAACATTAGTTATTCTATGGCCCAAATGCTTAAGTTTAAATTTTCAAGTTTTTAACATTTTTTTTAGTATTTTTAAAGAATTTATTTAGATTTTCTAAGTTATTGCGTCTCATTTTGCGGGAGCCTGCCGAGAAAGCGAAACCCAGAGAGCGGATGCCAAGAGAGCGACGGCCGAGAGAGCAACAGCCAAGAAAACTGATGAGGGCGAGGGGGAAGTGCTGTGTGGAAAGGGGAGGGGAAAGGGGGCAATTTAAGTTAAAATTTGTTTTGGATTTTAAAATCTTATATCTTATCTGCTCTGATAAATATGATTTTCGATCAATAGTCAGTTCTGTGGATCAAATTCTTAGGTTTTTTTTTCAAAAAGTATTTTTCATTTTGTAGCTGAAGTAAGAGCCCTATTTAATTTCGTCCATGGAAGAAAATAGACAAACTTACTACATATTTTGTAAGGAAAGGCAAAATCTTAAGATTCGAATTTTTGAACAAGTACGGAAGTTTTATCTATAAGCAATCAAATACGTTACTTCTTCAGATATTTAGGCATGTAGGTATATTGGGATATGTTTTGATTTGTATTGTGTGTTTGTGTGTGTTTCTATTTGAAAGTAGATGATGTGTTTAAATACAAATAAAATGATTACCTTTCTTTCAGCCAATGCTAAATCTTTCTAAGTTATTTTTAAAGTTTAAAACTAATAAATATCGATCATATGCGGAACCTGGAACAATAAGTTACTTCGCTACTTTTGTATGGGATGGCAATCTTTGCGTGTTTGTACAAAAGTTTTCATTTCATTCAAAACTAGAAATTTGAAAAAACAAATTCCAATTAACAAACAAATATATTTGTGCGCTCAATAAAATTGTATTGATAACATTGTAACTGAAAGCAAGTACAAGGATTCGCGACTTTCACATGGATCAAATTAATTAAACAAACTAAACAAATTTTTTATTAATATGCCTTCTTGTACGTTTCTCACGCGCCACATTTTAAATAATTTAGATTTAGCATTAGCAGGAAAAAAAATCCATTTTAATTCGGCGCTCTTTTAGAGCTGGCAGCTTTTTTCCAGCAACAGCAGACATTCTGCCTTACATCGTCAGCCGTTCCAAAGCCTTACGCTAGATGGCGCCGCCGTCGACATCTATCTGACCACTGACCATTCAAAGCGGCTATGTATACGCTAGACAGGGCTTAGCGTTAAGGGCGTTTGTTGGGAATAGAGTGGGCGTGGCAAACTTTTATTAGGTATAGGTATTGGCGAAGCGGTTTGAGGGCGTTAGAGGGGGCGTGGCACCTCGATGAAACAAACTTGTGCTGCGTAGGAACCCTTAGAATCCGCTTGCTCAATGCCAATCTTCTTGCTTTCATAGTTTTCGAGATCTCAGCGTTCATACAGCCAGACAGAAAGACAGACGGGCATGGCTATATGGACTCGACTAATGATCCTGATCCTTCTACCTGTTACATACTTTTGCACGAATACAATATATGCGGGGTGGGGCTTGACTGACCTCTCAGAAATTCCATGTCGTTTATTTCCTCTTATGTTACTACTTCAGACGTTAATTCTGCGTCAACTGCATTTAAAGCTCTACCTCCACGTCGGGACAGACGATTAAGCCAGTAGGTTGTGTAGTTTTTTGGAAAGACTTCGGAACTAAGCGTTTCCAATTTTAACCAGGTTTCTGTAAACACAATAAAATATTTTGGACGTTGATGTCAGTACAAACAAGTGGGCCTTGTGACGAACCCACCTAGAGGGTCACAATTATGTTTATCCTAGTTTTAAGAGAAATACCTTGAATTCTGTTAAATTATTGAAAGAGACACCATAAATGGAAATGAATATTTATAAGTTATATCTAAGTACCGGGGTGGCAACGCCAACCGATACTTGCCGAGACACCTTAAATACTAGAAATCCCGAACCAAAATACTAGTAGAAGTAGAATACTAGAAATCCCGAAAGCGGGAAAAGGGGAGAAAGGGAAAGGGGCCACACAACTAAGGTCTCTACCTCGGGATCGCGAAACGGGCAAGACGTGTGCTCCGGTGTCTTCTTTTCGCAGGGCAGAAGATCGCGGGACAGGCCAGCTTAGACGCCTGACGCGATTGTTCTCGTGTTTCAAAGCGCGTGTGTTCCGACAGTTCAAGGTAGCGAGGTTCTACACTTTGTTTCGTGGGTGATCGTAAGAAAGATTAAAGTTAGAGGAGACGGACCAGTCGAGGTTAGTACGACTAGGTTCACATGTGTTCAAAACGGTGTAGCGGACTCGAGTGAGGATGATTTGAATAAATGGTAAAGAATAATAATAATAATAATATTTGCGCGTAGACACCCGTCCCGCCTTATCCGATACCCTAGTTCTCCCGCCTTTGCCGTAGCTTTAGGGATTCGCGCGTGGACACCCGTCCCGCCTTATTCATTACCCTAGCCCTCCTGCATTGTCCTAGCTTTGAGATCGGGGTGTGGACACCCGTCCCACCTGATCCGTGACCCTACTTTTCCCGCTTCTCCCGTAGTTTTGGGGCTCGAGCGCGGACGCCCGTCCGCTTTGTCCATAATCCTAGCTATTAGCTAAGCTCGCACGTGGACACCCATCCCGTTCGATCTAGCGCCCTAGTATTTTCACCTCTCCCGTAGTTTCTAGGCTGGCGCGCGGACGCCCGTCCCACCCAGTCGAATGAGTCCAATCTTCTCGTCCCCTTACTACCCAACGCCCGCAAAGTATCCTTCCCGGCTCGGCCTCGCCCGAAGGTCCAGCCCGGTGGATTTCTCGCCTCCGACGCAAAACGCGGAACTCTGACGCGCGCAAAGCATCCTTCCCGGCTCCTTTAACAATGGGTCTTTGGTAGATGTTTCCTTTTATCTTAACGTCTACAATTCGAACTGTGTTATCTTTGGCCGGATAAGTTTTTACAATAATACCCTTTGGCCAAACGTTTCTTGGTAAATCTGCATCCATAACCAGCACAATGTCACCTTCCTTTAAATTATCAAATTTTTTAACCCATTTATGGCTATACAGAATATATTGCCGTATTCTTTTCTCCACTTGACCCAAAAAATATCAGCCAGTCTCTGAGAAGCCTTCTACATATTTAACAATTTTAGGTCTCCATCCGACACATCAGAATGGAAAGATTCTCTAAAATTTGGACCAATTAATATATTATTTGGCGTAAAAGGCTCTTCATCTGGTAAATCAGATGACACAAACAAAAGTGGACGACTGTTCATCATGAATTCAATTTCGCAAAATAAAGTTTGAAGTGTGTACTCCTTTGGGAACCGTTCTTTAAGTAAAAAACATAAATATTTTTTAATAGATTGAATTAATCTCTCCCAGGCTCCTCCCATATGAGGCGACAGTGGGGGATTAAACGACCATGTGCAATTTTTTTGTGTCAAGAACTGTGTCATTTCGTCATTAGACCAATTGTCAATTATTATCTTAAGATCCTTACTTGCTCGTTTAAAATTGGTCCCATTGTCTGAGTATAGTTCTATTGGAAAGCCGCGACGGCAACCAAACTGACGAAACACATGCATAAATGCATTACAAGACAAGTCCTCTGCTATTTCTAAATGAACTGCACGAGTGGTCATACAAGTAAAAATTACACCATACCTTTTTACATGACTTCTTTTTACCAATACCTCGATGGGACCGAAATAATCTATTCCAACTTTTAGAAAAGCTCTTTCTGTTGGTTCAATTCTGCATTTAGGAAGCTGTCCAATTAGAGCTGTCTGTAGCTTAGCACGTCTATTCTTACAAAATTGACACTCACGAATTATTTTCTTCACCGTATTTCTACATCTAATTATCCAATATTTCATTCTAAGATTGGAAACGACCGTTTCAGTAAAAATATGACAATTTTGTGTATGGTAAAAAAAGATCAGCAGCGCAGTGATTGGATGGTCGTTACTAAGAAGTATCGGATTCTTTGCGTTCATGTTATAGTCCTCGTCATTCAAATTGTCCAATCTACCTTTTAATCTGAGTAGTCCGTCGGTTGTAAAATATAATGGCAAAGATTTTAAGCGACTTGAGTTCCCTATTGACTCTCCTCTTTGTAGACTTTGAATTTCATCTTGAAAGGAATCCGATTGAATTTGTCTGTGTATTACATTTTTGGCATCAACTAACTCATTAGCTGTAAGTTCGCCAAAAAGTCGAAGGTCTTTGCTGCTCCTGAGATTTTTCACAAATCGAAGTAGCCAAGCGGTGGTTCGTAAAAACCTTGTCCACCTGGAGAATCTGCTTACATCAGGTACGTTTTGCTTCTGATATTACATTTACGTATTCGTTTGTGTCGTCATCTTCAAAGGTTATTTGACTTGTTGGCCATTTTTTAATATCGGTATACAAGAATTCTGGGCCTTTTATCCACGAATTGTTTTTTTCCAAATCTACCTTTGCGACCCTTGTGGCTTCGTCAGCGGGATTAATTTTTGACGGAACATATCTCCAATCGCGAACGTTGGTTTGTTCTTGGATTTCACCTAACCGCTGGGATACGAAGGTTTTAAATCTCTTACTGCTAGATTTTAGCCAGTACAAAATAACTTGAGAGTCCGTCCACAAATACATTTTATTTATTTTTAAATTTAATGTTTCTAGTAGTGCTTTGCTCATTCTTGCACCTAATAAAGCACCCTGTAATTCCAATCTTGGGATCGACATAGGCTTAAGAGGAGCGACTCTTGACTTCGCTGTTATCAACATGCAATCAATTGTCTCATTTTTTTCAAACCGAATGTAAGCGCATGCTGCATATGCATATTTCGATGCGTCAGTAAACATGTGCAACTGAATGTCGCATTCTGTGATTGGCAACGTTGTCATAAGTCTGGGAATTGCAAAGTTTCGGATTTTTCGAAAGGAATCGCAAAGTGTTTTCCAAATCACAAAATGTTCGTCAATGATTTGGTCGTCCCAGCCAATACCGCTATCCCATATAGCTTGCAACAGTATCTTGTTAGTTATGAGAATATTTGAGAGGAAACCCAATGGATCAAAAATCGACATTGTAATTTTGAGAATCTCTCGCTTGGTTGGTCGCCTGGACATGTTAATTATTTCATGATGTGATTTTGTAAATTGAAGATTATATGTGAATGTAAGAGTTTTCATTTTATGAGAAGCCTGAGCTATATTTGTACCATTGACAGTATTTATTTGATTCAGAACCTCTGCTGAATTTGATATCAAATTACACATTTGGAAGCCACCTTTTTGATGTACAAATGTAATGTCTTTGATCAGTTGAACAGCACTGTCAATGTCATCTGCTCCGCCTAAGTAATCGTCCATATAATGCTTCATTATAATGTCTTTACAGGCCTTGGGATACTTATGTTGGAAATCATTCGCATTGTGATTTCTTACTTGTTGAGCTATACTCGGACTACATTTGGCTCCGAAAAAGATAACTTGGATTTCCGGAGGGCCCTGTCTTCTATCCCTTCTCCATAGAATTCTTTGAGCATGTCTATCTGTCTCAGGTACTTGGATTTGCAGAAACATTTCTTTAATGTCTCCTACGAAAACTATTTTCTTTTCTCTAAATAAGAACGGAAGATAATTGATTATAGAGGTCAGGTCCAGGTAGTAAAAAAACATTCAAGCAATAGTTGTGGCTTTTAGAAGCGGCGTCAAACACTATTCGCAGTTTTCCTGGCTTGTTGATATTTTGTACACCAAAATGCGGAAGATAGTAAGTCAATGGTGTTTTAATGTTAGCTTCTGTCGAGTTTAGCTTTTTCAAATACCCTTTTGAAATGTAAGATTCCATTACTTCGGAATATTTTTGTCCATAGTCGGGGTTCTTGTCAATTTTACGTTCGCATGATAGTAGCCTAGACATAGCGTTATTATAGCTTTCAGGAAGTTGTAGGTTATCTTTCTTCCAGAAAAGTCCGCACTCAAACCTGTCACCTACTCGTTTTAAAGTATTATCAACAATACTTATGCATCTTTTGTCGTCTACAGACATTGGAAAGTCTTTTTGAGTTGCGAGTTCGTTTTCGATTGACCAGTAAGACTTTACTAGGTTATGAAGATCATCCAAGTCGTCAGTTTCTGGAAAATGGTTGGTTACATGTAATGTATGATTTGTCTCGATCGACTGTCTTTCAGGTTGTGTTAAACCATGCACGACTCAACCTAACCATGTGCTGCTAGCAACCGGACCGTCAAAGGATTCGTACTTCAACTTGCGCGATACAATAAGAGACCAGTTGTCTTGTCCTATTAGAATTCTAGGATGTGCCCGATCGTAAGAGCAATGGGTAAAGTTCTTTAAAAACTGAAAGCTGTCAGTCATGTCGTCTATGCTTAAGGTTTGCAGCGGCAAATTGAGATTAGAAACAGTCCTTACCCTTCTCATCGTGTGTGTCTTAGTATTAGAACCACTGCCTTTGATGCGTACGCTGACTACCTTAGAGTTATCTTGCTCATATATTTCATTGTTAGTCCATTGCATTTTCAAAGGCTTTGTTGGACCGTCAAGACCTAAATCGTTAGCTAACTTTTCATCAACTAAGGAAATGGTGGACGCTTCATCAAGAAGTGCCCGAAGGTCCAGCCCGGTGGATTTTCCATCACCGACGACCGCGAAGTGAACTTCCCCACTTGGCATCGCCCGAAGATACGGCCCGTCAGGAGGTGAGCAGGGAATAGGGCTCGTCTGCGTTTTCCTCGACACTAAGAAGAACCTTCGGTGGAGACCCCCTTCAACAATACCCGTTCGCTTGTGGAACGGGACCCCCCCGAGTCCGGTGTTTCGGTGATTTACAAATTTCTTGTAAAGGACTCTTAGATCCGACTGAGATCTGTACCCCGGCCGAGAAAACATCCTTACACCCTTACGACACCAAGCAATGGTTGCTAAGGCGCAGAGTGCTACACTGTTTTGGGCGAGTAAACGTAATCGCGGACAAAGAAAAGGTCAATTTCACAATAGACAATTAAAAATACATGCAGGTCAAAATACGAATAGTCAATATACATAAAGTAAAACTAATTAGTTGCTAAGTAGGATAGTATTATTGATTTAAAGATAGGCAGTAAGTCGGTAGTAGATATTAGGTGATATAGTCAATTATAGTCATTGCAGAGTACTCTAAAAGGTTAATGCATTGCATAATTAGAGATACAATGATTTAAAACTAAAGGAATATAGTTTCTAGTGAATCAGTAACTCGGAACTCCCCACATCACCATGAATAAGATTCCTAATAAACGTAACACCAAGCATAGTTCTCCGGTTAACTAATGATGGTAAGTTAATTAGAAGTAGTCTACTAGAGTAGGATGGCAGTGTTGGGCTTGTATCCCAAGTAAGGGAAATATTAAAAAGTTTTTTTGCACAGACTCAATCCGGTCTATATGCACCCCATATTGGGAATTCCAAACAGGAGAGCTGTACTCAAGAATTGGTCGGACTAATGAAATAAACGAGGTCTTGGTGACACAGGGATCATCGAATTCCTTCGTCCACCTTTTGATAAATGCAAG
This sequence comes from Drosophila pseudotakahashii, assembly GCA_035046095.1. Classification (NCBI taxonomy): domain Eukaryota; kingdom Metazoa; phylum Arthropoda; class Insecta; order Diptera; family Drosophilidae; genus Drosophila; species Drosophila pseudotakahashii. Next base: position 2,719 of record JAWNOE010000233.1, on the reverse strand, counting down.
CACGCCTCTGGCTTTATTTACCATGGTAGTAATGTGATCAGAAAATTTAAGTTTAGGATCCATGTTGACTTCAAGGTCGTCAGCATGCGTTATTCTATCTAACACACAACCGCTCAAAGAATAAGTTGAATAGTGAGGGCTGACACGAAAAAAGGTCATTTGTTTACACTTAGAACCATTTAAATTTAATTTTTTATTTATGCACCAAGTTTGAAATGCATTGAGATCGGATTGTAAAGCTATACTTTGTGCGGGATCATTAAATCATCATTGCAGGCACAGCTTAACGTCATCTGCGTACATAAGTACACTTGACTTCGTTAGGACTAGAAGAAGGTCATTTATGAATTATGTAAACAGGAGCGGACCAAGATGACTTCCTTGTGGTACACCGGACGTGACTCGGATTAGAGATGAAAAAGAGTTTTTAAAATTTGAGCCCTGTAATTTAAATAACTTAAGATCCACCTAAAAAGATCATGTGGAAATCCTAAAAGGTCTAATTTCCGAACTGGAATCAGGTAGTTTACAGAATCAAAAGCCTTACTGAAATCAGTGTAAACTAGAGACCTGCACGAGTAAGTTAAATATACACGAGTAGTACTCGGCGATGCCGATTACAACTGTCAAAACTGGCACCGTGGCATCGTAGGAATCGGCATCGTTTTAATCATATCTGACTCGTGTTTTTTGTTAGAACAAGAGAAAACAATATAGACCTAGATATGGGCATTTCCAGGAAAAAGTCAACCAAAACCCAAAAATAGCATTGGTATCTATATTTTGTAAATCAATTACATTTCCTTCCAAAATAAATTTTTTACGCGAAGATATGCAGCTTTGAAACACGAGCAACACATATTGTTTATCTCTGCAACATTTTGTTGTGTTTTCGTAATATTGCTATGCCTTCTGTGGAAGTCTCAAGATCAAGCAACCAATCCTACAAATTAGTTTAAGGCAAATGCTATCAGGAAAAAATTAAGAGTTGTTTAATATTAATGGAATAGATGTCTTTATTGAAGTTTGTTTTTAAACATTTTTAATGTCGAGTCCGTAATCAAAAAACCTTATTTTTTCTTTTCACTCGTCCAATTCGCGACACATATAAACGACCTTTTATGCGTAAATCAAGGGTGGTTGGAACAAATAAATTATAATTTTTTGACAATAAAAATGAGCATATTAATATTTTTAAAGAAATTTTTAATTCTGTTTAAATTTTGATTTATTAGAAAACAATTGTTCATATTTTTTTTTTATTGTTTTTTTGCAGCGATGAAAAACGTCGAAGGCCTTGCTTTCCCTTGTCATATACTTTATTTATTCATATTTGTATTATTCACAAACAATTTTGCTATTGAAGAAAAAACACTTATCCAGTCTCTTAGAATCGTTTCAATATGCTCAAGAAAATGTACAGGGAGTACAGCTTCTCTACATTGGTGCCAAGGAAGTGGAGGAATTTGCATTACCACTACAAGATAAAATGAAAAAGTGTTACACAGATTCCAAAACGCACCATGCATCCATATAAAAAAAAGTCCGAAATTTATATGCGTCTTACAGCCTTTTCAACTAAAAAGAAAATTAAATAAAATACTTTATACGTGCAACATAATTCTAAGATTAACATATTTTTTTAATATGTAAATAAATTTCTGCGTTTACTAGCAGAATTCAATTTAATTCTAACCACTGCGTCGTTTAGCTTTCATAAAACGGGCTATATAAAAACTATGTTTATATTAAAAAGAGGTGGATAACGCTAAAATAATTTAACCAAACTTTAATGTAGGAACTTTAGAAACCCGTAAAATAGCTCTGCAACATTTTGACAAAATAAAAAGTTGAAATTTTTTGTTAAGTAGCAACATGTTGCGTCCGTAATTGTCGCGTCCGTATTCTTGCAATATAACTAGAAAAAAAAATGGCTCAATGTTCTCCAGTTTCGCAGAATTTAAGGTTTTTTTAAAGTTTTCAATATTGCAGTTTTATTTTTGTCGCGTCCCACAGTGGGGCGAAAATGCCAAAAGTCTGCCTTAAATCAGTGGAGCCCTATAGCGATTATCTTTTAATGGGGTATTGTTAAAGGCAATTAAATATGTAAAAAAAACATCATAAGGTAAATTTTCAAAAAAAAGGAATTTTTAAGAAAAAAAAATGTTTTTTTTAAGAAAAAAAATATCAATAAATAAAGTATAGGGTTCTAAGTTTCCCAATATTTTTTTTTAATTTAACTTGATTTTTGAAAAAAAAATTAATCAAATCGGTCAACTTTATCTTATAGCTTCCATATAAACTCTTGGTACAAAATGGAATATCTCGGTTCTATTTCAATATTTGTTCACATAAATCGAGATAAAGTCATTATGTATCAATTTAACTCTTTGTTTTCCATTTTTTTAATCGATCAATGATATCTTATAGATGTCATAGAATCGATCAAGGAAATATAGCATACTAGCAGGGTCGGTAGCCCGCAGCTTCGCCTGCGGAAACAAAAATTTAAAATTAATCTACTTATTTTAAATTTAAAAAATGACTAATTTTTAGCCTATAAACCGAGAAAAGATTTTATCAGAACTTTTTTCCTTAATTTCAGTAAAAAAAAAACAGTATTTTTTCCTATGCAAACAACTTAGGGAAAATATAAAAACTGGAAAAAAACCACAGTGTTTTTTTTTTAAATCTTTCTTAAGGAATAAAGTAGTTAGAA
>JAWNOE010000232.1:0-10169 GCA_035046095.1 Drosophila pseudotakahashii | reverse complement strand
AGAAGGAATAAACTTAGATTTCCTACTATCAGACCGCAATATAAACTGGGCCATTCATAGTTCCAAACCATATAAATCGCCGGGACCGGACGATATAGAACCGATCCACAAATTGATGCTAAGCAGACTGGTCATGGCCACACTAGGGACCTCAACCCAGACTAGACTAGTGATCAGAGGCACTCCGCAAGGAGGTGTACTTTCACCCCTCCTGTGGAAAATCGCGATGTCGCTATCATCTTTAATGGTAACTATCCACAATAACCTTGCGATCTTATGACCGCGAAACTAAAAATTCTATCGAAAAGGACGATAAAGAACGGACTTGGGGTAAATCCCTCAAAAACGGAACTAGTCTTTTTTATAAATAGATACAAAATCCCAAAACTTAACCCATAAATTTTAAACAACTGTAATCTCTCTTATAGCGATCACGCAAGATACTTGGGGTTAGTACTAGATAAGCGTCTTAAATGGGGCTTAAACGACCAAGAGAGAACCAAGAAAGCGACCATTGCACTTTACTCTTGTAAAGTGCTAATATGGGGTATGTCGGTAGTCAAGCCGATCCTACTATATGGGGTGGTTCCGCGGTGGATCGCTCTGCAGAAACAATGTATCTTGACTCCCTTTAACAAAGTGCAGCGCATGGCGGCTTTGTGCATCAGTGGAGCCCTTCGAACTACCCCAAACGAAGCGCTAAACGCGATCTTGAACCTCCCGAGCCTGGACTTAGCAGGGATGATAAGAGCCAAATCGACAGCCATTCGACTGAGGGATACGGGGCAATGGAAAGCCCAGTTCTATAGTCACGCGAAGATTCTTCAGCATGACAAATCGATTCCGGCAAAAACGGATCTATGTAAAACCCTTGAATACAGTATCACACCCTTCGAAGCTCTGATCCCAGGTAGGGAAGAATGGGATCGGGGCCGACCGGGCTCAATAGACGCAATCTGTTTATATACAGACGTCTCCAAACTAGACGAACACTTTGTTGGAGGCATATACTTCGAACAATTAGAGATCAGGCAGTCATTCAGACTTCCTGACCATTGCAGTGTCTTCCAAGCGGAGGTGCATGCAGTAAGGGAAGCACTCGTCTGTTGAAGGGACATAAACACCCAAGACAGACACATAAAAATATATAGTGATAATCAGGCCGCTATTGAATCAATCTACTCGACAAATACAAACTCCCGAGCAATAGCAGACTGTCGCAAATCTCTCCACGAGATGACTAGTCAGTTTACTATCAGCCTTATGAGGCAACTCATATGCATAGCGGGCGAGGCACCACCATACCTCTCCTTGGATTTAGCGTCGCTTGTGAACGGTTGTGTTTACTTTTGTGCTCTAAGTTTTTTGTGTTTTTCAGTGATTTTTTGCGAGTGTCTTGTGTTTGTTTATAAACAAAGCTTAGCCTAACAACCGTGTTAGTGTTTTAAATAAATCTCCCAATAACCGGGTACATAGTTATAGTTATTTTAACATTTCTATTGGATTTGTTTAATCGCTTGTCTTTGTTAGTGTAAATTACACGCTCTAAATTTGCTAAAACTCTTGTAATCTCTTTCCAACTCTCCCGCTCTCACTCTCTGAGAGCTTGCTGTACTTCTAATTTCTCTCTCTCTCGCTTGCTTGCTTGCTTTACATTTGTAACTGTTTGTGCGTATAGTTGTTGGTGCCCCACAAGCCACGCTTAGTCGATAGAAGATTTTTTCTCTCGCGCTCTCTTGTTTATAATAAAATTCGCGATCTCGCGCTCTTATACTTTTCGTTGTTTTTTGTGTCTTTGCGGATTTGGAATTTGATCCCAGTGCCAAATTTACTTGAGGTATTTTTTCAACATTTTATTCCTATTTCTTTGAATAACCTTTTTTTTCTTAATAATGGCTCTTATCTGTACCAAGAAAAGTTGTTCTCTTCCGATGTCAACTAAAGATTCTTTTATTATCTGCTGGCTCTGCGAATCGGTCATGCACGTCAAATGTGCAGGATTTACTGGCAGAGTTAAAGACTTCATTGAAATGCATACCGGTCTCATGTGGGCATGTGAGTCCTGCAAGGAAATGACAGTCGAGATGAGTAGCTTTATGAGGCAGACTCGAGACGGTCTTTTGAACCTTTCACGAGTTGTTAAACAGCTCAATGACGGGTTTAATTCTGTTTGTGAACAATTTAATAATAAGAAATTATTATTAACCGAGTCGCCTAAACGCAAAAAAGCCAGCTCAGGGGCAGTTAATAAGACCGTGAAACAGAACAAAATACTGCACACGATAGCTGCAGCAGTTCCTGTCAGCACAGGGGTAAGCGAGCCAACTGTGCCTATGGAAACAGCCAGTTCCGGAGGTAACCCTGTTTCTGGAAGCCAACCTGAGGCACAGAATTCGGTGCTGACTGTACCTATAGATACAGTAGGAACCGCTTCTGGGTCCCAGACGAGCGAGGATCAGATTCCTGCTGGGGGTCGTAAAAACCTGTCGGTTGTTCCACATAGGAAGCAACTATTCGTATCTAGATTTACCCCAGATACAACATCCGAGGATGTTTTGGAATATATTCGTGAAAAATTCCCATCCGAGGACATTGCCGTTGAACAATTTCGTTTTTCTTACGCTCGTAGGATATCATCTTTTAAAATATTTGCTCCGCCTAATGTGTTTAAAGAACTTCTTTCTGAATGATTTCGGCTTAATGATGATTTGGTAATAAAAGAATTCGTTCCAAATAAACCGAGAACAAATAACAGGCCTCCCATAGTGCCAAAAAACTGAAAAGTTTATTCTTGGCTGACCAAAATGTTAGAGGTCTTAACATGAAGCTACCCAAACTTTATGTGGACTCCTCGGCATTTACCTATGATACCCTTGCATTTACGACTCTGAAGTTTTGTCAAACAGCTTTAATACCTATAGAACCGATCGCCTTTCCCGTAGGTGAGGGGGTGTTTTCATCGCCGTTACCTCTACCCTAAATTCGGAGAGAATTTACTCTCATGTCCCCAATAACATAGAATTTGTTAGTGTAAAAGTTTCCCTGCAATCCTTGTCTATTTTTGTTACATGTTCTTATATTCCACCTGGCTCTGACTTAATAATTTATGAGCAACATCTATCTGCTATTAAATCTATTCTATCCTCTCTTTCCAACAGAGACCTTTTGATTGTTTTTGGTGACTTTAATCTCCTAGATATTTCTTAGTCCCCTTCTACTGACTCACTTGTCGTTATTCCCTTATCCGCCCATGTTTTTGTGGATGGCCTTTCTGAATTATCGTTACAGCAAGTTAGCTTTATACGAAATTTATTAAATAGACAGTTAGATCTTGTGTTTGTTTCAGAGCCGTCTGAAGTCACGGTATCTAGAATTGACGCTCTTGTGGTACCAGAAGACCGATACCATTCAACAATGGAATTGACAATTTGCCTCCCCTACCTTGATACCCTCTCTCCTTTAGTTTCTCCAACTAAAATGAGGTGCTTTCGTAAATGTGACTATAATAAACTGAACTTAATGATTTCGCTATATAATTGGACAGATCTTTATAACTGTATGGACATCGAAAGTGCCACCGAACTTTTCTATGGCGTTCTAAACACTTTTTTTAATGAATGCGTTCCTGATAGGCTTCCACCAAGGCCGAACAGGCCCCCCTGGTTTACAAATGCGCTTCAAAGACTTAAAAATCTGAAAACAAACACTTATAAAAAGTATAAAAAATCGGGTAAGCCTTCCGATTTTTCGAAATATGTGGTGGCTCGATCTGACTTTAATGTTCTTAACAGTCATTGCATACATTGCAAACATAGAATAGTATTTAAATCGTTGTAAATTTGAATTTTCAAATGATCCGAAGCAGTTTTATAACTTTGTTAACGCTAAACGTAAGTCATCGGCTTTGCCTTCATCGGTTCGTTTTAACTCAATGGAGGCATCGACAGATTCTGAAATTGCTGATTTATTTGCCGACTTTTTCCAAACCACTGACAGCTCCTCTTTATGCTCAAAATCAATCTACCCTAATCCCTTAAATAGGGCAAATTGTATTTTTTCCCCTATAATTACCGAAAGTTCTCTCTTAAGAGATTTAACAACAATAACGCCTACTTATTCTCCCGGTCCTGATGGACTTCCTGGGTGTGTGCTTATGTTTTGTGCACAAACCATTTGCAAACCTATTCTTAAACTTTTTTATTTGTCTATTTCATCATAAGTTTTTCCAACTATCTGGAAGGACTCTTTTATTATTCCACTTCACAAAAAGGGTGCGAAGGCGGAAGCCCAGAATTATAGAGGTATTTCTAAATTGTCGGCAATTCCAAAAGCCTTTGAACGTATTATCACTTCTCATTTGCAACATTTATGTTCCACGCTAATATCACCGTGTCAGCATGGTTTTATTAAGCGAAGATCGACTACCACCAACCTACTTGAATTGTCATCTATTGTAATAAACGGATTTAACATAAAATGCAGACCGACGTTATATATACAGATTTTAGTAAAGCCTTTGACTCTGTTAACCACTCTCTTCTTTTATTCAAAGTAGACTTGCTTGGGTTTCCATGTAATCTTTTAGCATGGATTTCAAGTTATTTGAATGGGAGGACTCAGAGGGTTATATTTAAGAACGCTGCTTCTAAAATGATCCACGTGACATCTGGAGTGCCCTAGGGTAGTTATTTGGGCCCTTTGCTGATTACTTTGTTTATTAACGATCTTCCCTCTATCATAACAAATTCTCATGTACTAATGTATGCTGATGATGTTAAGCTTTGTTTGACATACAACAATATAGAGTCTGGATTCCGCTTACAATCAGACATTGACAATTTTCAAGTATGGTGGGAGTGTAACCTCTTAAAATTGAACTGCCTGAAATGTAATGTAATGTCCTTCCACAGGGGTACTCCTACGTTTATAAGTTATTTGGTTCAGAACTTGCCACTTGACCGTATATATTCAGTAAATGATTTAGGCGTTCTTCTGGACCCGATGCTTAAGTTTGACTGCCACATAATGTTGACTGTTAACAAAGCTATGAGTGTTCTTGGGTTTATTTACCTCCCTCGTCCGTCCTATATTGGAATATTGTTCTTCGGTTTGGAGCCCACAATACAAGTGCACATTGACCGTATAGAGTCGGTACAAAAACAATTTCTTATTTTTGCCCTTCGTAGTTTGAACTGGGATCAAAGCGTAAGGCTACCTTCCTACCAGAGAAGATTATTATAAGTCGTAGAAAAATGCTTGGTACTATTTTTATGCATAATCTTATAAGAGGTGATATTGACTCTGTAGAACTTGTAAGCCGCCTAAATTGTAATATTCCCGTTAGACTAACACGTAATTATTATCCTCTTAATTTGCCATATATATATATAAAAGGGAATGTTGGCATGCTTATGGCTACTTGCAAGCTAATTATTCAAAACCAATTCAACAAATTAGCCAACACACATTGGCAAAACACACCACAGTGCCGAATCTCTCACCAGACATGGCCTGCAATAAACAATAAAAAAAAACATCGGAACTACTCAAATTCATCCGCACAGAGTGTGGCGTGCTAATTCGAGTTCTCACAGGCCACTGGCACGACAGGCTAAAAGCCCCAAAAAATAATTTCTGTAGAAGCTGCAGGGATGAGGAAGAAGAGGAAACGGTGGAACACTTACTCCGTTTTTGCTCAGCCCTATGCAGGCTTAGACTGAAACACTTCCATACCCCTTCATAAATGATCTAACCGAAATATCAGAGATTAACCTTAAAAATGTAAACTCTTTTCTTAAATCCTCCGGGTGGGGGACATGCTGATCAACCAACTTAAAGGCTGGCACATCACATCACATCATCACATCAAACAATGGACCCACAGGCGTTTGTCTGGCAGCCGTCCTAACCTAACCTACTGTATTTACAGAAACTTGGTTAAAAGAGGAGATTTAAAACTCCGAAAATTTTCCTGGTAAGTACACTACCTATAGGCATGACCGTCTATCCAGACGAGGCGGTGGAGTTATAATTGCCGTGGACTCAATTCTCACGTCAGAAATGGTTACATTTGAGGAATTCTATAATATATATTTTTTTTTTTTTTCGATATGCATAACAATATGTTTATTGGAGAGTGTTTTGTGAAACTTAATTCACTTTCACCCATGGTAAAAAATTAACAAGACGTAGTGATTAAAAAAAGACTAATTACAAAAATTGAGCAGTGTGGCAGTCTATGAGTCTAAGTCTGGAATCAGTTTCCCACTATCGTGCCGTCCAAGTATCCAATTGTCTGATGGATGCAATCTTTTTAGTCTTCTTCTGTTCATAGGTCTGGAAAGTGTGAGGGCAAGTCTGTTTGTGTGGGAGATGAGTCTTGATCTGTAGCGAATGGCAGAATTGGTGATAGATTTACAAACAGGATTAATTTTGAGATCTCGAAAAATAGTAGTGTTTCTTGTATAGTATGGGGCGTTTATCATATGTCTTAAAATTTTGGATTGGCAGGATTCAACTCTTTTTATAGAAGTGTTACAGGCAGTGCCCCAGAAGTGTATACCCCAATGAAGACTAGGCATCAAGGTTGCTTTGAAGAGCCGGGTTTTCGCCGTGATCGACAGTCCACTGCCCGGACGAAGAAGCCATCTCATTTTCCCCGCTTTTTGCCTTACTGAAGCACAGGTTGCCACAATGTGCTGCTTCCAGGTAAGCCGCCTGTCCAGAGTAAGCCCAAGGTACTTAACCGTGTCCGAGTGCTTTATTGGAGTCCCGTCTAAGGTTAGGCGGTAGGTGTTCAGCCTGTTTAATGAAAAGGTTGCATGCTGAGATTTGGCAGGATTCACTGCGATGTTCCACCTCGACGCCCAGGCATCAAACTCATTTAGCATGTCCTGCACCATATCTGTCGCCTCTCTTCGCAGAGCACTTGTCGCCAGAAATGCTGTGTCATCTGCATAGGTAGCTGTTAAAACATTCCTGCCTCTGGGCGATGGAAGGTCCGAGGTGAATATTGTATACAAGACAGGACCCAGCACACTTCCTTGAGGGACTCCAGCAAGAATAGGCCTTGAGGCAGACTTTGATCCTCGAACATCCACCTGGAAGGTTCTACCAATTCGAAATGAGCGAAGGAGATCAAAGTATGTCGGGGGAAGAATGGGTTTCAGCTTATAGAGCAAGCCACAGTGCCAGACTCGATCAAAGGCTTGCTTGACATCTAGAAATACTGTGCAACAATACTTTTTCGCCTCGAATGCTTTAAGGATATGGTTGACCACCCGATGCATTTGCTCAGCAGCGCTATGCAGACTCCTGAAACCAAACTGATGATTTGGAATTGCATCCTGGAACATATGAACACTAAAAAGCCTTTTTAGTAAGATTCGCTCAAAAATCTTAGAGAAAGTTGGCAATAGGCTTATAGGCCGAAAAGAATCTGCACAGCGGGGAGAGACGCCTTTCTTGGGGATCATAACAACATTCGCATGCTTCCACTTCTCCGGATAATATGAAAGAACAATCATAGCATTAAAGATACGTGTAAGGAACGAAATAGCTGCTACTGGCAAAGCTTTAGCTACTTTTCCGTCAATGCTGTCATGGCCAGGGTCTTTGTTCGTCTTCAGACGATTTATTTGATCTTTAACTTCTTCTGCATCAATAGGTGAAATTTGAGAAGCTGGACCAGAGGGAAGATCATCAAAGTTTTCTGTAATAGCAGTCTCTTCATCTGTGACCAAATCAAAAGGCTTAAATCTTTCTTCCAAAGAATCAGCGAATTCCTTAGCTATTTCATCATCTTTATTTGCCCAGGTACCGTCCGATCGAAGCAAGGGAAACTTCTGGAGAGGCTGCCGTTTAAGCCCGCGAGTGCATTTCCACAGTTCGAAGCCTCGATCAGCATCCGGATCGATAGCACTAAGCTTCCGGACGAAAAATTCGGACTTAGCATCATAAAGTACTTTTCTTAATAAAGTATCAGCTCTTTTAAATATTGCTAAGTCTTGTGGATGACGCGTTTGCATCCAGCGTCGCCGGAGTGATCTCTTCTGCCTAACCAGCGTCGTTACTCTGGTGTTTAAAAGGGCATTATTTGGCTGTGGAACAGCAGAGCGATTACCGATAGCAGTGGATGCGGCAGCGGCAGATTGAATCTTTAGAGTCAGGTCACTAACAGCTGTATCAATATCCAGAGGACAGTTCAGATCAGCAGATTCATCATTCTCAATAAGGATTGTAAGGCAATCCTTAAAACGTCCAATGTTAGCCCGACGAGACAGCAGCCTTGGTGTTGTAAGTCTGGGTTAAGTAGAAGCGCATAAAAGTATTTCAAGCGGAATGTGATCAGAACTAAGTTCATGAGATTCATGAATAGTCAGAAAGTTGGACGAGATACCCTTATAAATAGCAAAATCGATTGCCGTTGGATTTCGCCTTGCATCAGAAGGAAAGTGAGTTGGTCCTCCTGTAGCTAAGACTTGCAGACTTGATGACGTTATAAGATCTAAAAGCTTAACACCTCTTGGTGAAGAGCGGATACAACCCCAAAATTGATTGTGAGCATTCCAGTCGCCAGCTATGATAAAACGGTTTGAAAATGCACTAAAAAGTTGTCTAAAATCTTGAGCAGTCCATAAAAAGGAGGGGGGGCAGTAAATAGAAGCAATCACGATGTCTCCCAAATCCGTGCTTAAGGTAATTGCAGCAGTTTGACATTTTACAGTAGAGTTTGTACTGTAAGGGGAGTACTGCAAGTGAGAGCGAATTAAAATAGCAGCACCTCCTCGAAGACGGTCAGAGGGATGATTAGCCGTCAATAAATCATATCCAAAAATTCTGAAATGTGAGCGGCTGTTGAAGTGCGTTTCGTTAATTAGCATCACATCAATTGAATTAGCCGTAAGATAGTGCTCTAACTCGAGATTTTTGCCAGTGACACCATTGGCGTTCCAAAATGATAAACGAATGCCTAAACTAGACATGTCTCCTGATCTTAGACGCATCAGAAGGCGAACTGCCGGTAAACTGGTTCATAAGAAGCTCCATCATTTTCATCATCATTGACATCATCTGGTCAATACGGGAGATAAGTATTTCAAAGCCAGCACTAGGCGGAGGAGGCTCAGGAACGCGTTGGATGGGCTTGGAAGTGCTAGATCCAGAAGACGGGGGAGGTAAAGCTGGGCCCCAAGCACTTTGGGAAGGAAGAGGGGCAGGTACAAATTTAATTGATGGTTGTTTTTTGATTGTTCCCGATTTGCGACGAGCAATTGCTTCTAGAAAAGATGGACATTTGCGGTATCCCGCACTGTGGTTTGAACCGCAATTAATGCACTTAAATTGATCCTGAGACGTAGCGGGGCAAACAGGACTTCGAGACTCATGATCACCACCACATTTTGCACATTTGGGAGGCACGAAACAGTATGTTTTTGTGTGTCCAAATTCCTGGCAGTTATAACACCTAACAACTTCATCTCGGCGTTCAGGAGGGACAATAACAATTGACTGATAAGCCAAAGTTTTAATGTCATAGACTTTGACATTATTTGTCGATGACTCTAGCTCAACGAAGAAAATATTGGGCCTGTAACCATTTTTCTTCCCCGGGGGGTTATAAACATTCCGGACAACGTGCCCAGCGGCGCCTAAATCAGCTTTAATATCTTCAGGATCCGTAGAGGAATGTAGGCCTTTGACGACAATCCTGAAAGATCGATCACTTTTCAATTGCCAAGAATTAAACGGAATATTATTATTGTAATGGAGTGGGGCGGGTCTTCCAAAATTCGGTTTGGTGATCGTAAGGCAGGAAATAGACGGCCGCAATGGGTTTTTAAACGTTATAAAAATTCACGGTTTATTTCAGGAAAACTTCACTGGTCGGCTCTGTTACACTTGAAAATTAGAACTAACTTAAAACTACAGAGTGGAAGCTCCAAGAGCCGCTTGGAGAGCGGAGTGGAGACACTTAACAGTGCGAGAGAGCGAGATGCGAGCGATCTGGAAGAACTGCTGTCTCGACTGTCAAGGCTCCAGGGGCGCTTGACGGGAAAATGGGCCGGGACTTGGGGCGCCGCTTTGGCGCGAACATTCTCCCCCCCCTTGCGAGGGCGAACGTAGCAAAGGATTAATCCTTAGGCGTGTCTGCATGCTCCAGACACGAC